>CM039676.1:466697251-466847251 GCA_022496015.1 Hordeum marinum | reverse complement strand
TAGGAGAAGAACCTGACTCGGTATTCTAGAGGGGAAGCAGAACCATGTCAAGATGATATGGGTCACCCCTTCTTCTTGCGCCAAAGATCTTATCATTTCCGAAGGAACCGAGGCTACATTTCTTTTCAATTTCCATTCAAGAGTTTCTATCTGTTTCCATGCCCTTTTCTTGAGACCTCGAAACATGAGGACAAATTACTTCTCTTAGGAACACATACAAGAGAAAGGAGAACGGTAGCCCTCCCATTAACTACTTCATTTTTGTTTATGAATTTCATAGTAATAGAAATCCATGTCCTACCGAGACAGAATTTAGAACTTCCTATCCTCTTGCCTATGTTGGAAATATGCCCTAGAGGCAATAATAAATTAGTTATTATCATATTTCCTTGTTCATGATAATAATTTATTATCCATGCTAGAATTGTATTGATCGGAAACTCAGATACATGTGTGGATACATAGACAACACCATGTCCCTAGTATGCCTATGATGGACTAGCTCGTTGATCAAAGATGGTTAAGGTTTCCTAGCCATGGACATGAGATGTCATTTGATAATGGGATCACATCATTAGGAGAATGATGTGATAGGAAATACCCAAACTATAAACGTAGCATATGATCGTGTCGGTTTATTGCTATAGTTTTCTGCATGTTAAGTATATGTTCCTATGACCATGAGATCATGCAACTCACTGACACCGAAGGAGTACCTTGTGTGTATAAAACATCGCAATGTAACTGGGTGACTATAAAGGTTCTCTACAGGTATCTCCGAGGGCGTCTGTTGGGTTGGCATGGATCAAGACTGGGATTTGTTACTTCGTGTGACGGAGTGGTATCTCAGGGCCCACTCGGTAATACAACATCACAATAAGCCCTGCAAGCAATGTGACTAAGTGTTAGCCACGGGATCTTGTATTACGGAGCGAGTAAAGAGACTTGCCGATAATGAGATGGAACTAGGTATAGAGATACCGACGATCGAATCTCGGGCAAGTAACATACCGAAGAACAAAGGGAACATCATACGGGATTAACTGAATCCTTGACATAGAGGTTCGACCGATACAGATCTTTGTAGAATATGTAGGAAGCAATATGGGCATCTAGGTCCCGCTATCGCTTATTGACCGTAGAGGTGTCTCGGTCATGTCTACATAGTTCTCGAACCCGTAGGGTCTGCACACTTAAGGTTCGGCAACGTTTCGGTAGTATAGAGTTATGTATGGTGGTGACCGAAGGTTGATTGGAGTCCCGGATAAGATCCCGGACATCACGAGGAGCTTCGAAATGGTCCGAAGGTTAAGATTGATATATAGGAAGTCTTGTTTTGGTCACCAAAAAAGTTTCGGGCTCATCGATAGTGTACCAGGAGTGTCGGGAGGGGTACCGGGGACCATCGGGAGGGGTGTCTCGACCCAAAGGGCCTCATGGACTGTGGGAGGAGTCAAGCCAGCCCTTAGTGGGATGGCCGAGCCCCCCACTAAGGCCCATGCGGCTAGGGGTGGGAAAAACCCAAAGGTGGAGAGGTGGAAAGAGTTTCCAAGTGGAAAGGAGGAATCCTACTCCTAATAGGATTGGAGTAGGACTCCTCCACCTCCAATTTCAACCAAAACTTGAGGGCTTGAGGCTGCCTCCTCCCCTCCCTCCCTCCTATATATACTAGAGGATATAGAGGGAAGATCTAACCCTAATTGCCACGTGGTGCCCTCTTCTTCCTCTAGATCAGTTTCTCCTCTAGATTAGTTCTGCCGTGCTTAGGCGAAGCCCTGCATGATTAGTTCACCACCACCGCCACCACACCGTTGTGCTGCCAGAGAACTCATCAACCTCTCCGCTCCCTATTGCTGGATCAAGAAGGCGGAGATCGTCATCGAGTTGTGCATGTGCTGAACGCGGAGGTGCCGTCCATTTGGCGCTAGATCGGAAGGACCGTGATCAAGACCTCGAGACGATTCGTGATTTGATCGCGGGATAGATCGTGATGGGATCGCGGGAGGGATCGTGATTGGATCGCGAGATGGATCATGATGGGATCATGGGACGCTCAGCGATTTGGATCGCAAAGACGTTCGACTACATCAACCGCGTTTCTTAACGCTTCCCGCTTAGCGATCTGCAAGTGTATGTAGATCCACTCTCTCTCTCTCTCTCGTAGATGTTCATCACCCTGGATAGATCTTGCGTGTGTGTAGGATTTCCCCCCCCCCATGAAACGTGCCCCAACAGTGGCATCATGAGCTAGGTCTATGTGTAGATGAGATCACGAGTAGAACACAAAGGAGTTTGTGGGCGTTGATGCTTAGATTGCTTCTCCCTTGATCGTGTTATGATTCAGCGGTATTGTGGGATGAAGCGGCCCGGACCAAACTTACTCGTACTCTTACGAGAGACCGGTTCCATCGACTGACGTGTAACTTTGTTGCACAAAGATGGCTGGCGGGTGTCTGTCTCTCCTACTCTAGTTGGATCGGATTCGAAAAAGGCGGTCCTTGAGAAGGTTGAATAGCAATTTGTGTATCACCGTTGTGGTTTATGCATAGGTGAGAATTATTCTTGCTAGATACCCGTATCATCCACGTAAAACTTGCAACAACAATTAGAGGATGTCTAACTTGTTTTTGCAGGGTATGTTGTGATGTGATATGGCCAATTACATGATGAGATATATGCGATGTATGAGATGATCATGTATTGTATAGAATATCACGACTTGCATGTCGATGAGTATGGCAACCGGCAGGAGCCATAGGGTTGTGTTTAAGTATTGTATGACCTACGTGTCAATCATTAAGCGCTATGTAATGCTTTACTTTATCGCTAAGCAGTAGCAATAGTAGTAGAAGCATGGTGGGCGCGACAACCCCGATGGCGACACGTTGATGGAGATCAAGATGATGGAGATCATGGTGTCAGGCAGGTGACGATGGAGATCATGCGGTGCTTTAAGGATGGAGATCAAAAGCACAAGTTCATGGCCATATCATGTCACTTATGATTTGCATGTGATGTTAATCCTTTTATGCACCTTGTTTTTCTTAGGACGGCGGTAGCATTATAAGGTGACCCCTCACTAAAATTTCAAGATCAATTGTGTTCTCCCGAGTGTGCAGCGTTGCGAAAGTTCGTCGTGTCGAGACACCACGTGATGATCGGGTGTGATAGACTCTACGTTCACATACAACGGGTGCAAGCCAGTGTTGCACGTGCAAAACACTCGGGTTAAATTTGACGAGCCTAACATGTACAGACATGGCCTCGGAACACAAGAGACCGAAAGGTCGAACATGAGTCATATAGTAGATATGATCAACATGATGATGTTCACCATTGAAACAACCTCAACCGACGTGATGATCGGACTTGAGTTGGTGAATTTGGATCATGTATCATTTGAATGACCGGAGGGATGTCAATTTGAGTGGGAGTTCTTAAGTAATATGATTAATTGAACTCTTTATCATGAACATAGTCAGTAGTGTCTTTGCAAATAATGTTGTAGATTACTAGCTCACACTGTAGCTCCCTTGAATTTTTATATGTTCCTAGAGAAATAGAGTTGAAAGATGATGGTAGCATTATTGCGGATTGGGTCCATGATCTGAGGATTGTCCTCATTGCTGCACAGAAGGCTTATGTCCTTAATGCACCGCTCGGTGCGCCACCCCTCTAGCGACGTCTGTAGATGTTGTGAACATCTGACTGGCGCGTTCCAAGACTACTTGATAGTTTAGTGCATCGTGCATTATGGCTTAAAACTGAGGCTCCAAAACGTTTTGAACGTCATGGAACATATGAGATGTTCTAAGAGCTGAAATTGTGATCTCAGGCTCATGCCCGTGTTGTGAGATATGAGATCTCTAACAAGATTCTTTGCTTGCAGGATGAAGGAGAATAGCTCAATCGGTTAGCATGTGCTCAGATTGTCTGTGTGCTACAATCGCTTGAATCGAGTGGGAGTTGATCTTCTAGATAAGAAAGTGATCGATGTAGATTTCGAAGTCACTGTCACTAAGCTACTAGAGCTTCGTGATGAACTATAAAATGCCGGGGATTGAAATAATGATCCCTGAGCCGTCCGCGATGTTTGACACCGCGAAGGTAGAAATCAAGAAGGATCATCAATTGTTGATGGTTAGTAAAACCACTAGTTTCGAGAAGGGAAAGGGAAAGGAGGGAAACTTCATGAATGGCAAGTCAGTTGTTGCGCCAGTGAAGCAACCCAAAGTTGAACCCAAACCTGAGACTAAGTGCTTCTATTATGAGGAGAGCGGTCGCTGAAGCGGAACAACCCTAGATACTTGGTAGATAAGAAGGCTGACAACGTCAACAGAAGTATATTTGATATACGTGTTATTGATGTGTACCTTGCTAGTACTCCTAGTAGCACCTGGGTATTGGATATCGGTTCGGTTGCTAAATGTTAGTAACTCGAAATAAAAGCTACGGAATAAATGAAGACTAGCTAAGTGTGAGGTGATGATGTGTGCTGGAAATGTTTCCAAGGTTGATGGGATCAACATCGCACGCTCTCTCTACCTTCGGGATTAGTGACAAACCTAAATAAATGTTATTTGGTGTTTGTGTTAAGCATGAACATGATTAGATCGTGTTTATTGCAATACGGTTATTCATTTAAGTGGGAGAATAATGGTTATTCTGTTTACATGAATAATACATTCAATGGTCATGCACCCAATGAGAATGGTTTGTTGAATCTTGATTGTAGTAATACACATGTTCATAACATTGATGCCAAAATATGCAAAGTTAATAATGATAGTACGACATACCTGTGGCACTGCCACTAAACGTCATATTGGTATAAATCGCATGAAGAACTCCATGCTGGTGGATCTTTGGACTCATTCGGTTTCGAATCGGTTGAGACATGCGGACCATGCCTCTTGGGCAAGATGTCTAAATACCCCGTTTTCAGTATGATGGAGCGGGGTAGTAACTTATTGGAAATAATACATGTTGATGTATGCGATCCAATGAGTGCTGTAGCATGCAATGGATATCATTATTTTTCTTACATTCACTGATGATTTGAGTATATATGAGTATATTTGCTTAATGAAACACAAGTCTGAAACGTTTGAAAGTTCAAACAAATTCAGAGTGAAGTTTAAGATCATCGTGACAAGAAGATAAAAATGTCTACGATATGATCGTGGAGGTGAATATCTGAGTTACAAGTTTGGCATACAACTTTAGACAATGTGAAAGTCATTTCACAACTCACGCCACCTGGAACACCATAGTGTGATGGTGTGTTCGAACGTCATAGTCGTGCTCTATTGGATATGGTGCGTACTATGATGTCTCTTATCTTTTTTATACTATCGTTTTGGGGTTATGCATTAGAGACAACTACATTCACTTTAAATAGGGCACCATCTAAATCAGTTGAAATGGCACTGTGTGAATTATGGTTTGATAGAAACCTAAGCTATCATTTCTTAATGTTTGGGGATGCGACGCTTATGTGAAAAAGGTTTTCACCTAATGAGCTCGAACCCAAAGAGGACAAATGCATCTTCATGGAATACCCTCAGAACAATTGGGTATACCTTCTATCTCAGATCTGAGCACAAAGTGTTTGTTGCTAAAACGGGTCCTTTCTCGAGAAAGAGTTTCTCTTGAAAGAATTGAGTGGGAGGAAGATATAACTTGATGAGGTTGTTGAACCTTTGTTTCAGCCATAGAGTAGCGCAACACAGAAAGATGTTTCTGTGGAGCCTACGTCAGTTGAAGAGGAAGTTAATGATGATGATCATGAAGCTTCAGATCAAGTTACTATCAAACCTCGTAGGTTGACAAGGACGCGTACTACTCCTGAGTGGTACGGCAACCCTGTCTTAGAGGTGATGTTGTTGAACAACGATGAACCTACGAACTATGAAGAAGCGATGATGGGCCCGGATTCCGAAAAATGGTTAGAGGCCATGAAATCTGAGAAAGGATCCATGTATGAAAAGTAATTATAGACTTTGGTAGACATGCTCGTTGGATGGCAGGTCATTGAGTACAAATGGACCTTTAAGATGAAGACAGACGCTGATGGTAAATGTTAGCATTTATAAAGCTCGACTTGTCGCAAAGAAGTTTCCGAAAAGTTCAAGGAGTTGACTGCGATGATGCTTTCTTACTCGTAGCAATGCTAAAGTCTGTTGGAAATATGTTAGCAGTTGCTGCATTTTTCAATTATGAAATCTGGCAGATGGATGTCAAAACATCGTTTCCTTAACGGTTTACTTGAGGAAAGGTCGTAGGTGATACAACCAGAAGGTTTTGTCAGTCCTAAGGATGCTAAAAGGTGTGCGAGCTCCAACAATCCTTCCATGGGCAGGAGAAAGCATCTTGGAGTTGGAATACATGCTTTGATGAGGTGATCAAAGTTTTTGAGTCTATACAAAGTTTATGAGAAACTTGTATTTACAATAAAGTGAGTGGGAGCACTATAGAATTTCTGATAACCATATGTGGATGACATATTGTTGATCAGAGATGATGTAGAATTTGTGGAAAGCATAAAGGGTTGTTTGAAAAGAATTTTCAAAGGAAGACCTGCATAAAGCTACTTAATTGTTGGGCATCGAGATTTATAGAGATAGATCAAAACGTTTGACAAGACTTTCCATGAGTACATACCTTGACAAGATGTTGAAAGAGTTCAAAATGGACCAGTCAAAGAAAGAGTTCTTGCCTGATTTGTAAGGTGTGAAGTTGAGTGAGACTCAAAGCTCGACCACGGCAGAAGAAATAGAAAGGACGAAGGTCATCCCCTGTGCCTTATCCATAGGCTCTGTATAGTATGCCATGCTGTGTACCGCACCTGTGTGTGCCTTGCCATGAGTCTGTCAAGGGGTACAAAAGTGATCCAGGAGTGGATCACTGGACAACAGTCAAAATTATCCTTAGTAACTAGAGGACTAATGAGATTTTTCTTGATTATGGAGGTGACAAAGAGTTCGTCGTAAAGAGTTACATCGATGCAAGCTTTAACACCAATCCAGATGACTCTTAGTAGCAATCAAGATACGTATAGTGAAGCAGCCATTTGGAATAGTTCCAAGTGCAGTGTGGTAGTAGTATTTACAGTATGACATAGAGATTTGCAAAGTACACACGAATCTAAATATCGTAGACCCGTTGACTAAAAGACCTCTCTCACATGCAAAGCATGATCGAGCCCCAGAAGCTCATTGGGTGTTAGATTCGTAACAATGCGAATCACATGGTGATGTGAACTAGATTATTGACTCAAGTACAAGTGGGAGACTGTTGGAAATATGCCCTAGAGGCAATAAGAAATTAGTTATTATCATATTTCCTTATTCATGATAATCATTTATTATCCATGCTAGAATTGTATTGATCGAAAACTCAGATACATGTGTGGATACATAGACAACACCATGTCCCTAGTATGCTTCTCATGGACTAGCTCGTTGATCAAAGATGGTTAAGGTTTCCTAGCCATGGACACGAGATGTCATTTGATAAGGGGATCATATCATTAGGAGAATGATGTGATGGACAAGACCCAAACTATAAACGTAGCATATGATCGTGTCAGTTTATTGCTACAATTTTTTGCATGTCAAGTATCTGTTCCTATGACCATGAGATCATACAACTCACTGACACCGGAGGAGTACCTTGTCTGTATAAAATGTCGCAACGTAATTGGGTGACTATAAAGGTGCTCTACAGGTATCTCCGAGGGTGTCTGTTGGGTTGGCATGGATCAAGACTGGGATTTGTTACTCTGTGTGACGGAGAGGTATCTTAGGGCCCACTCAGTAATACAACATCACAATAAGCCTTGCAAGCAATGTGACTAAGTGTTAGCCACGAGATCTTGTATTACGAAACACGTAAAGAGACTTGTCGGTAACGAGATTGAACTAGGTATGGAGATGCCGACGATCGAATCTCGGGCAAGTAACATACCGAAGAACAAAGGGAACATCATACAGGATTATCTGAATCCTTGACATAGAGGTTCAACCGATAAAGATCTTCATAGAATATGTAGGAACCAATATGGATCTAGGTCGCTCTATCGGTTATTGATCGTAGAGGTGTCTCGGTCATGTCTACATAGTTCGCGAACCCGCAGGGTCTGCACACTCAAGGTTCGGTGATGTTTCTGTAGTATAGAGTTTTGTATAGTGGTGACCGAAGGTTGTTTGGAGTCCTGGATGAGACCCCGGATGTCATGAGGAGGTCCGGAATGGTCCGGAGGTAAAGATTGATATATAGGAAGTCCTGTTTTGGTCACCTAAAAAGTTTCGGGCTCATCGGTAGTGTACCGGGAGTGCCGGGAGGGGTACCGGGGACCATCGGGAGGGGTGTCTCGACCCAAAGGGCTTCATGGGCTGTGGGAGGAGCCAAGCCTGCCCTTAGTGGGCTTTCCTAGCCCCCACTAAGGCCCATGCGGCTAGGGGTTGGAAAAACCCAAAGGTGGAGAGCTGGAAAGAGTTTACAAGTGGAAAGGAGGAATCCTACTCCTAATAGGATTGGAGCAGGACTCCTCCACCTCCAATTTCGACCAAACCTTGAGGGTTTGAGGCTGCCTCCTCCCCTCCCTCCCTCATATATATACTAGAGTGTTTAGAGGGAAGAGCTAACCCTAATTGCCACGTGCTGCCCTCTACTTTCTCTAGATCAGTTTCTCCTCTAGATTAGTTCTGCGGTGCTTAGGCGAAGCCCTGCAGGATTAGTTCACCACCGCCACTACGCCGTTGTGCTACTGAAGAACTCATCTACCTCTCAACCCCCTCTTGCCGGATCAAGAAGGTGGAGATCGTCATCGTGTTGTACGTGTGCTGAACGCGGAGGTGCCGTTCGTTCGGCGCTAGATCGGAAGGACCGTGATCAAGACCTTGAGACGATTCGTGATTTGATCGCGGGACAGATCGTGATGGGATCGCGATTGGATCGCGAGATGGATCATGATGGGATCACGAGACGCTCAGCGATTTGGATCGCAAAGACGTTCGACCGCTTAGCGATCTGCAAGTGTATGTAGACCCACTCTCCCTCTCATAGAAGCTCATCACCATGATCTTGCGTGTGCGTAGGAATTTTTTTGTTTCCCATGCAACATTCCCCAACAGCCTAATAGGCAAAGATTGACCTCTGTAGAAATACTGATTCATTCAGATCGAAATGAGGACCCAACTCCGTTGCATTGCTAGAATCCATGTTCCATATTTGAAGCGGGTTGACCTCCATGCTTCTCTCATGGTACAATCCTCTTATTGCCGAGCCCCCTTTCACCTCGGTCCATAGAGAAAAAATGTAGGACTTATGCCGACAGATCATCACGGAAGAAAGAACTCACAAAGCTGGGATCGGCTAATATAATAGTACCATGGATGGGGAAATCTCTTCTATTCTGGTTCAAGAGAGATCTACGGTCTAATGAGGCTACTATGAAATATGTACTCATGGGTGGGGCAAGCTCTTCTATTCTGGTTCATGGTTTCTCTAGGCTATATGGTTCATCTGGGGGGGGGGAGATCGAGCTTCAAGAAATTGTGAACGGTCTTATCAATACACAAATGTATAACTCCCCAGGAATTTCAATTGCGCTTATATCCATCACTGTAGGACTTGGGTTCAAGGTTTCCCGAGCCCCTTTTCATCAATGGACTCCTGACGTCTACGAAAGAGTGTGGTTCGTTCGACAAATTCCTACCTCTATATCTATCTCTGAAGTATTTGGGTTTTGCAAAACTCCATAGACATGCAAAAGAGAAATGCTATCCCCACTCCGACCAAGATAGAACTTTTTCCAAAAGTTTATTGTGATATTTTTGTTCAAATAACAGTTAAGGTGAAGCAGGGTGAGGAACAACGAATCTTTATGATAAACAAATCCATTTTGCAAGTTCATTATTATACGTATACAATGCTTGGATTATCAATGTAGATGCTACATAGTGGGTTCTCATCCTTCAGAGACTATGAGTGTAATAGGAGCATCCGTTGACAAAAGGATCGCCCTAATATGATCATCTCATGGCGATTGGGAACGAATCAAATCAGATGGTTCTATTTTTCAACCTTTCTGACTCGCTCCTACGGAACCAAGGTCGAAAGGATTGAAAAAGTCAGTCATTCACAACCACTGATGAAGGATTCCTCTAAAAGTTAAGGATTAGTAGTTCTTTTTCAAAATCGATTTCGAGAAAGAATGGATTCGGTCTTATACATAAGCGAGGAAGGTAATCAAAAAAGAGAGAAGACGACTTCTTCTTTCTTTTATCTCTTAGGAGCTGTGCGAGATGGAAGTCTCATGCACGGTTTTGCATGAGAGAAAGAAGCGAGGAATCCTCTTTTCGACTCTAACTCCCCCACTCCAGTCGTTTCTTTTCTTTCTGTTACTTCGAAAGTAGCTCCTTCAGCTTCAGCCACGCGAATTCTCTATATTCCTTTTTATTTCTCATCAAACGAATGGCATCTTCTTCTGGAAATCCTAGCTATTCTAAGCATGATTTTGGGGGAATCTCCTTGATATTACTCAAACAAGCATGAACGTATGCTTGCATATTCGTCCATAGGGCAAATCGGATATGTAATTATTGGAATAATTGTTGGAGACTCAAATGACGGATATGCAAGCATGATAACTTATATGCTGTTCTATATCTCCATGAATCTAGGAACTTTTGCTTGCATTGTATTATTTGGTCTACGTACCGGAACTGATAACATTCACGATTATGTAGGATTATACATGAAAGATCCTTTTTTGGCTCTCTCTTTAGCCCTATGTTTCTTATCCCTAGGAGGCCTTCCTCCACTAGTAGGTTTCTTCGGAAAACTCTATCTATTCTGGTGTGGATGGCAAGCAGGCCTATATTTCTTGGTTTCAATAGGACTCCTTACGAGCGTTCTTTCTATCTACTATTATCTAACAATAATCAAGTTATTAATGACTGGATGAAACCAAGAAATAACCCCTTATGTGTGAAATTATAGAAGATCCCCTTTAAGATCAAACAATTCCATCGAATTAAGTATGACTGTATGTGTGATAGCATCTACTATACCAGGAATATCAACAAACCCCATTCTTGCAATTGCTCAGGATACCCTATTTTAGCTTACAGGTCTATTTCTTAGTTCAAGATCCCTCTTACTAACTGGAATAAAAGAATTAGTAGATCTGTTCCACCCAAAATGGGAATGGGCGCTAGGGTTATGAACTTATAATCATGGAATCGACTCGATCATTAGATTATAAGTTCATTCCATACTGGACCTTACATTCTATTTAGGATTAGGAATAGGTGTAATCAGACCCGCTTTTGACATATCTATCCTATTCTTATTTGGGTACCATATGCACCTCTTTGGGCTTCTATTGAATCGAGAAATTGGATTGTACATCTTTTATCTTTTTGATTGTGATATCGATTTTGATACATATAAGGTGTCCTACGGATAATGCAAATCAAAGCTATTTGATGTCTGACTCAGGGCTATATTACCGATCGATCAAAATACTCCAAGACCCCACCTTTGTCATATATTCGATATATCACACTAGATAGATATCATATTCATGGAATACAATTCACTTTCAAGATGCCTTGATGGTGAAATGGTAGACATGCGAGACTCAAAATCTCGTGCTAAAGAGCGTGGAGGTTCGAGTCCTCTTCAAGGCATAATATGGAGAATGCTCATTCAATGAGCATTCCTCGTAGAAGTATTCCAGAAATCTGGGCCTGGTGCTCTCCTCTATCTTCTGAGGTCCTTAACCATCTCCCTGAGAAAAGTAGACAGTAAACCATATAGACTAAATATAGCCTGAACGATCCTAAAAATCCCTTGAAGGAGATAATAAAGAACCCAAAGCATATGGTATCCTACTGCAAGGGTAGTCTTAAGAATCCAAAAGAGGTTGCTCAGAAGAGATACATGGATCCCAACCTCTATTTCTCTCGCGTAAAGACTTTTTTACGCGACAGGAAAAGTGACTATGAATTCCCCTTTTTGTTTGTGAATCCCTGTTTGTATCCTTTGAGCGCACACAAATTAAGTAGTGATCAAATTAAGGAAATCGATCAAATGATCCCAATACCGTGCCAACCCAAATCATGATCTTCACCAACTTGGATTTGGTTCTCTTGCGAAAATTGTGAGTTGCAAAGATGAGAACCATGAAAAGCAAGATCCCAAATAAGAAAACAAAAACCGAGGAAGAGGAAACCACAAGAGTGAAGACTAGTAGAAACTTGGGAAACCGTCCAGTTGCAAGAAGAAGTTTTCGACATGACGAGCTACCTGAATAGAGTGAAAAGGGGCGACTTAAAATAACACTACTGACGAAGATGGTCTTAAAAATATTTTGAGGGCAAGACTCTCCCTACAAGGATAGCATGGTTGATTCAGCAAGGTTGGATCAAGGCGGGTTAAAATTATAAGCCGGCGTCAAATGTGGCTAGGTCATTCTAGCACATAACGTGTCCGGTTGACACTAAGTACGAAGGGAAAGAAGTTTCCACCGAACTAGCTATAATTATGGATCTACAAAAGGCTCAGAAAAGGAAAATATTCTTCAACCCTAATACACAACTTGAGAAGCAGCAGTGACCTAATGTGTGGATTTAAAAGAAAGGCTTGGAGATGCTATAGGAGAAACAAAGCTACCTCTCAACCCGTTCCATTTTTATAGAGTAAATGATGGGTTGAAGATATAGAACATCGGTATCAATCGGCTTGGGAAGAACTACTCGATGAATGAAGAACCCCGATGAACTACCATGGATCTAGAAAGGAAGAGCGGTTACCTCACAGAAGGAATCGGGGGCGGAGAAGATGAGCGGATGAACGAGCGATGAGATCTCGATGGAGACATGACGTCTTCGTATCCGCAAGGGTGATCTCCGGCAATGAACGGACAGTGGTTCGATGGAATGGTCGAGCGGGAGGAAGAAGAAGCGAAAGGAGAGAGGTGAAAGTGGGAAAATAAGCCCGTGGTAAGTATTTAATAAGGAAGGACTAGGAGGAGAAACGACAAGCGCGAAAATAAAGGCGACACAGTAAATTTTGGAAGTGACGGTGCCTCAGTTTTCGGGAAAGTTAGATACGGCCAGATTCGTCTAAAGTCACCACTAGTCTGACTCTCTGACCTATGCCATTATTTCACTGATGTTCGAAAATTGACAAGTTTAGGAATGTCATGAGCCGGCACTTGGAGGCACTGATAACACATAAGTGTGAGCAAAAGACAAGCCGCCTGTTGAGGTAAGAAAGATTGACATGAATGGATTCAAATCAAACTGGAGCCTAATGTCAGGGATATAGTTTCACAATATGACCCACCTAGTGGCCGGGGTCAATCTATTGGCAGCTTGATGATTAAGATGGGCCGTGTCTAGAAGATAGAAGATGAGATGATTTACCGAACAGGCTGACGGCGGTCCAACTTGAGAAGATGGCGGCTGAGAGCCTAAAAAGGTGTGAGACACCGGAAACCTTCCTTGCTTGAAAGGCAACACAAAGGTAGATATATATTAGGTCACGGGTCATGTTATGACCTGTTGTAAAACCTGGGGTCTTGACCTATATATAAAGGCACACCCTCAGAGGTAGAAGAACAAGTTAGTCACCCTCGAAAATCTAGGTTAGCGATCCCACATCCTTGCAATCGAGATCTCCATTAATCTAGACACAAAGCAGGACATAGTCTATTACCTCCATTGGAGGGGCCGAACCAAGATAAACACGCCTCCCATTCTCGTTCAATCTCTTTGAGTCGCCACCCTTTGGTGATGGCCTCACACCTAAGTCCTTGCACGAGGACATCTGCCGTGACAAAACCACGACAATCATGGAATCCATCTGGGCAACAGGAGCAAACGCGTCGTCGAAGACGATCCCTTGTTACTGGACGAATCCCTTCGCAACCAACCACACCTTGTGCTTGGTCATCACCCTGCTGTAGTCGTGCTTGGCCTTGAACACCCACTTCAGGCCTATGGGGAGTTCACCTGGAGGAAGATCAACCAACTCCCACGTGTGATTCTCTTCGATTGAAGTGATTTCTTTGAGCATAGCCTTCCTCCAGCATGGTTCTTGCTCTGCTTCAGGGCGTGCACAACTCCTCTGCACTTGCCATCAGTAGCTGCTCCTCCTACTCGCGTACTACGTCAGGACGTGGTTCGAGAAGATCTGACGTGCCAAAAGCGGTTAGGTGCGCGAGGATTGTCGCCGTAGTCGTACATCTCTGACCGCGGCGATGGTGGACTAGCAAACACGATGCAGGAGCTACTGGCCGGAGTATCAGGTGCGGACAATGTAGCAGGAGTCGTGGGTTCTGAATCTACTACCGTTGCAGCATTTTTGCTCCCGCCTAGATTTGCTGCCATGGCAGCATTTTTGCTTCTGCCTGGTTGCCGCCGCCCGTGATTCTGCATCGCTCATATCCTATAGCGGTGCGTTGGGAATGATCTTGCTAGCCATCATGGGGACCTGGTGCACCTCATAGTCAATGGTGAAGACGTTGAGGTCGCCGACATGATCCCTGCCTTTCCAGTTATAGTGAACTGCCCCGTCGAAGATGGCATCACGAGTCACATGAGCTTTGCCACCCACTGGATCGAAGATGTGGTGCGCCTTGCCGATATCTTCGTAGCCGATGAAGACCATCGGCGTCGATATGTCGTCGAGCTTCTTAAGGTGCGGGCACAAGTTTTTTGCATGCGCGACACATCCGAATGTGCGGAAGAAGTGCACTATAGGCCGTGTGACAGGCCACGCCTCGTACGGGGTCATGCCACGCACGCTCTTCGTCGGTGCGCGGTTGAGAATGAAAACCGTCGTGGCCACCGCCTCACCCCAGAACTTGTCTGGCAACACGGTCACCTTCATCATGCTCCGCGCCATGGCGATCACCGTATGGTTGTGGCGCTCGACCATCGCCTTCTGCTGGGGTGAGTACGTCACCATGAGTTGTCGCTTGTAACGACCCGATCTCAAGGATCGTAGTCTCTGTGCTTAAGTGTCATCCCTGGATCGGTATGCTGACACACACAGTACTTGAGGATTTACAACAGAGTTCAATCACACATTTATTATATCGAGAAACCCTCAAAGAGTACTTATTACATCAATGTGGCCTAATGCCAAGTAAAACAAAATCATGCGGAAGCAATAAGAGTAATGAGTCCATCAACTCCACGAGCAAGCTGAGTGCAGAACAATGACCTATCGCACCTTATTCTTCATCGGATAAATCCGCAACATGATAAGTTGCAGCCGTGTAGGTCAGTACATGGAATGTACTGGCAAGTCACATCATAAAGTGGAATGAACCTACATAGTACATGCAATTTGGCTGGTGGAAGGCTCTAAGTCTAGTTTTGCATAAAGCTAGTTTTTCCCTATCAAAAATAGTTGTTCTAATTCTACAAATTTCATAAGTCTGAGATGATGCCCATCTCAACCATTCCAACATTTTACGTACCCAGTTGATTAGTTAAGAGCGATGAGATCTTCCTACATTTCCACTACTAAAAGCTCAAGTTGTCCATGACCGGGGACACGGCTAATCGATTAGTTTTTAACTCTGCAGAGGTTGTGCACTTTTCCCCACAAGACTCGACCACCTCCTTGATCGGAAGATCGAGACATAGTCTTTCGATAGCATTTCCCCTAACCCACGGATAGGCCGGTACACCTACATCATCTACATCTGCTAGCCTATCCCGGAAGAGGTCACACCACCTACTCAACCAAGCCAGAGCCCATATTGGCTTGCGGCTGCACACGTAAGCTTGTAGACATGAAAATAAGGTTGATCCCTTTGAGCCTGGGTGGACGGACCACTAGTGTGCACTCCCATGGATTCCCATGAATGCTCCCACTGTACTTCGCCACCAAACAAACCAATTTCCACCCAGGTAGTTCATTAAAGTTGGTCCTAGTTACTACTTTGCCACTCACATCTCAAGGTGATAACTCTCCCCAATCCACGTCTACTTTGGCGAAGCATTATAACATAACACGATGGCGACAAAGTTGATACGATTCAGACCTACCTCAAATGAACTACTGGGTGATAGTAAAGCCAACAAGTATAAAACTCCTATCATGCACTCCTACATCAAAGGACTATGTGCAAAAAAATAAAACATAGGTAAAAACTGACATGATCAAAATGTAACTTGCCTTCCTGCTGGGAGTGAAGTTCTAGGGAGTGGTAGTATTCTGCTTCGCACTCCGGACAATCTATCGCAAAAGTAAATAAACACTCATAAACAAGCATTCAACAATTCAAAGAAAACATGCAACAATTTTTTTTGCAAAAGCCAAATAGATTCCAACACAAGTCATTAGCATGAAAATTTTAAAAGTTTAAATAATGTTTAAATATCGTGATGTGCACTAGTGTTCCTACAAGTCATTCTAGTAAAATTATGACGAAGGGAAAATACTTGTGTAGAATTTACAGTGGAACAAGTTCATGGCAAAAGGTTTAGTTCGTGTGACGGGGTGCAAAAAGAATTACTTCAAACGGGTATACCGTTTGAAAGATATGGCCTAATGAAAATTAAATTCAAATCTGAATTAATTTCAAATTTGAACTCTCAAAAATCTTCAACTATGGGTTCTCTAGTTAGGGCTATTCGAGACAAAAATTTAGCCGCTTGTTTCATCACGTTTCGACCTACGGTTAAAAAGTTACGGGTGTTTGAAGTTTTGACTAAACTCTGAAAAAAACTGCTATAGAACATTTTTTTGAAAACGCTAAAGTGTGGACGTTCGTGACTTAGAGCATGATGCGGCCAGCCCTGGTTGGCTGACTATGTTCACTGCGGCTGCTACGAGACGAACGTTCGCGAATTAAGCAAATCTTTGGTTTGGCTAAAACTAAAAAGAAAAACTGATGTTTGGTTTAATTAAACCACACGGTATATATGAAAACGCGGTTAACCGCGTACCGGTTCGGTCTAAAAATATATCCTACGCTAAGTACAAATAGAGGAGGGGCTGCGTCTTACAGAGGCGACGCTCGCGTCGGGCACGAACTCGGCGTCGACGAGAGCGGCGACTCCGGCGATCTCCGGAGCGGGCGAGGTTGTCAGGCAGGTGTGGTGTGGCAGGGGCGACCGAGCAGTGGTGATGGCGGACGGCTGTGACGACCGAAGGGAGTGGAGGGAGCGGGCGGAGCTCTTGTGCTCCGGTGAACTCCGGCGACGAAGGTCGTCGGGGCAGCGTCTCCGGGGCATCCTAGGGCAAACGAAGATGTCAGGGAGGTGCGCAATGGCATGGGGATCCGATTCCCTTAAAGAAAATAGGCCATGGTGGCTCACCGGCGTCGCAGTTTTCCGATGAACTAACTCGGCTCCGGCGAGATGCGAACGGATGGTGCGTCGGCTACGAGCGGCGAGAGGAGGTGCAGGTCGGCTGAATGGAGAGAGGAGGTCGAGGGCCTTTTATAGGCGCAACTAGGAGGGCCGGGGTCGCGGGGATAAGTGTTATCCCAAGAGCTTCGCTGACGGTTGCGGGAGTGCGGGCGCTATCCTGTGCGTGTCGAGCGGGAGGTTGGAGACGATGGGGAGGGACCCCACCTGTCAGGTGCGTGAGAGAGAGAGAGTTGACCAGAGAGAGAGAGACGTGAGGAGAGATCGTGAGAGAGCTCCTGGCGGCGCCAGGAAAGGAGCGCTCGGTCCTGGCACGCACGCTAGCTAGCCCTAGCGTGGCTTGGGCTGTGATGGCCGGGGCTGCTCGCTGGGCCTGGCCTGGCCAGCGTGGGTGTGTTTCGCTTTTTTTTGAAAACCCCCTTTTTTTTATTAGATCTGAAGCAGAAAAATATATCAGGAAAAATCCCTAAAAACCTTATTTGTAAAATAGAGTACAAGAAACATTAATTCCTGCTCATAAAATTTTAGAAAAATATATATATAATTCTAATGCAATAATCTAACTTTTGGCTAACAAAAATAATTTTTCCGATGCAATTTTAAAACATCAAAATGTAAAGTGAATACTTTCCCACTCGTTTATATAAAATTTTGAGGAAGTCATATTATCCCCTCTCTATGATTTTATGTGAGTGGAAAGATCGAACATCATAAACTCCAAATGCAATAAAAATTTGACATGCAATATGATGATCCTATTAACATCCTAATATAATAAAATTGGGATGTTACAAACCTACCCCCCTTAAGATGAATCTCGTCCTCGAGATTCGGGTTGGCTAGCAAGAAGGTGAGGATGGTCACGCTTGAGATCTTCCTCTCGTTCCCAAGTAGCTTCCTCCTCGGTGTGGTGAGGTAGGTCTGAACCGTATCAACTTTGAGCCTGGGTGGACGGACCACTAGTGTGCACTCCCATGGATTCCCATGAATGCTCCCTCTGTACTTCGCCACCAAACAAACCAATTTCCACCCAGGTAGTTCATTAAAGTTGGTCCTAGTTACTACTTTGCCACTCACATCTCAAGGTGATAACTCTCCCCAATCCATGTCTACTTTGGCGAAGCATTATAACATAACACGCTGGCGACAAAGTTGATACGGTTCTGACCTACCTCAAATGAACTACTGGGTGATAGTAAAGCCAACAAGTATAAAACTCCTATCATGCACTCCTACATCAAAGGACTATGTGCAAAAAAATAAAACATAGGTAAAAACTGACATGATCAAAATGTAACTTGCCTTCGTGCTGGGAGTGAAGTTCTAGGGAGTGGTAGTATTCTGCTTCGCACTCCGGACAATCTGTCGCAAAAGTAAATAAACACTCATAAACAAGCATTCAACAATTCAAAGAAAACATGCAACAATTTTTTTTTTGCAAAAGCCAAATAGATTCCAACACAAGTCATTAGCATGAAATTTTTCAAAGTTTAAATAATGTTCAAATATGGTGATGTGCACTAGTGTTCCTACAAGTCATTCTAGTAAAATTATGATGAACAGAAAATACTTGTGTAGAATTTATAGTGGAACAAGTTCATGGCGAAAGGTTTAGTTCGTGTGACGGGGTGCAAAAAGAATTACTTCAAACGGGTATACCGTTTGAAAGATATGGCCTAATGAAATTTAAATTCAAATCTGAATTAATTTCAAATTTGAACTCTCAAAAATCTTCAACTATGGGTTCTCTAGTTAGGGCTATTCGAGACGAAAATTTAGCCGCTTGTTTCATCTCGTTTTGACCTACGGTTAAAAAGTTACAGGTGTTTGAAGTTTTGACTAAAATCTGAAAAAAACTCCTATAGAACATTTTTTTGAAAACGCTAAAGTGTGGACGTTCGCGACTTAGAGCATGATGCGGCCAGCCCTGGATGGCTGACTATGTTCGCTGCGGCTGCTACGCGACGAACGTTCGCGAATGAAGCAAATCTTTGGTTTGGCTATAACTAAAAAGAAAAACTGATGTTCGGTTTAATTAAACCACACGGTTTATATTAAAATGTGGTTTACCGCGTACCGGTTCAGTCTAAAAATATATCCTACGCTAAGTACAAACAGAGGAGGGGCTGCGTCTTACAGAGGCGACGCTCGCGTCAGGCACGAACTCGGCGTCGACGGGAGCGGCGACTCCGGCGATCTCCGGCGCGGGCGAGGTTGTCGGGCAGGTGTGGTGTGGCAGGGGCGACCGAGCGGTGGTGATGGCGGACGGCGGTGATGACCGAAGGGAGTGGAGGGAGCGGGCGGAGCTCCTGTGCTCCGGTGAACTCCGGCGATGCAGGTCGTCGGGGCGTTGTCTCCAGGGCGTCCTAGGGCAAACGAAGATGTCAGGGAGGTGCGCAATGGCATGGGGATCCGATTCCCTTAAAGAAAATAGGCCATGGTGGCTCACCGGCGTCGTAGTTTTCCGATGAACTAACTCGGCTCCGGCGAGATGCGAACGGATGGTGCGTCGGTTGTGAGCGATGAGAGGAGGTGCAGGTCGGCTGAATGGAGAGAGGAGGTCAAGGGACTTTTATAGGCGCAACTAGGAGGGCCGGGGTCGCGGGGATAAGTGTTATCCCAAGAGCTTCGCCGACGGTTGCGGGAGTGCGAGCGCTATCCTGTGCGTGTCGAGCGGGAGGTTGGCGACGATGGGGAGGGACCCCACCTGTCAGGTGCGTGAGAGAGAGAGAGTTGACCAGAGAGAGAGAGGTGAGGAGAGATCGTGAGAGAGCTCCTGGCGGCGCCAGGAAAGGAGCGTTCGGTCCTGGCACGCACGCTAGCCAGCCCTAGCGTGGCTTGGGCTGTGGTGGCCGGGGCTGCTGGCTGGGCCTGGCCTGGCCAGCGTGGGTGTGTTTTGCTTTTTTTTTGAAACCCCCCTTTTTTATTGGATCTGAAGCAGAAAAATATATCAGGAAAAATCCCTAAAAACCTTATTTGTAAAATAGAGCACAAGAAACATTAATTCCTTCTCATAAAATTTTAGAAATATATATATATAATTCTAATGCAATAATCTAACTTTTGGCTAACAAAAATAATTTTTCCGATGCAATTTTAAAACATCAAAATGTAAAATGAATACTTTCCCACTCGTTTATATAAAATTTTGAGGAAGTCATATTATCCCCTCTCTATGATTTTATGTGAGTGGAAAGATCGAACATTATAAACTCCAAATGCAATAAAAATTTGACATGCAATATGATGATCCTATTAACATCCTAATTTAGTAAAATTGGGATGTTACTAACCTACCCCCCTTAAGATGAATCTCGTCCTCGAAATTCGGGTTGGCTAGCAAGAAGGTGAGGATGGTCACGCTTGAGATCTTCCTCTCGTTCCCAAGTAGCTTCCTCGGTGTGGTGACTCCATTGAACCTTGCAGAACTTGATAACCTTGGTACGAGTGATCCTCTCGGCAGTCTCAAGAATCTTAATAGGCTTCTCCTCATAAGTTAGATCGTTATCCAACTGAATTGCTTCTAGAGGCACTGTGTCTCTCAAAGGAATATCTGCCATCTCTGCATGACACTTCTTCAGTTGGGAAACATGAAACACATCATGAACTCCTGACAAACCCTCTGGTAGTTCCAACTTGTATGCAACTTCTCCTCTGCGTTCCAGAACTCTGTATGGCCCCACGAATCGTGGTGCTAAGTTTCCTTTGACTCCAAACCTCTAATACCTTGAAGTGGAGACACTCGCAGATATGCTCTATCTCCCACTTCGTAAATCACTTCCTTGCGTTTAGCATCGGCATAACTCTTCTGTCTAGACTGAGCTATCTTGAGTCTATCACGGATCAACTTGACCTTCTCCTCAGAATCTCGAATCAAGTCCGATCCAAACAATTTGCGATCACCAACTTCATCCCATATCAATGGTGTTCTGCACTTCCTCCCATACAATGCCTCAAAAGGGGCCATCTGTAAACTGGCTTGATAGCTATTGTTGTATGAGAACTCTGCATAAGGTAAGTTATCATCCCAACTAGACCCATAGTCTAGCGCACAAGCTCTCAACATGTCCTCCAGAATCTGATTCACCCTCTCTGTCTGCCCATCTGTCTGTGGATGGAAGGCTGTACTGAACTCTAGCCTTGTACCCGAAGTTTCGTGTAGCTGATGCCAAAACTTTGAAGTAAACGTGTTCCTCTATCTGATGCAATGGTCCTCGGAACTCCATGCAGACATACAATCCTGGTCATATATATCTTCGCCAGCTTAGCACTTGTATAGGTAGTCTTCACGGGAATGAAGTGAGCAACCTTGGTCAAGCGATCAACAATCACCCAAATGGAATCATAACCTGAACAGGTCCTGGGTAATCCCGTGATGAAGTCCATGCCAAGTCTATCCCATTTCCAATCAGGTATCAGCAATGGCTGAAGCAAACCTGCTAGTTTCTGATGCTCTGCCTTTACCCTCTGACATACGTCACATACTGCTACATACTCAGCAATCTCCCTCTTCATACCGGTCCACCAAAAACTTTCCTTCAAGTCCAAATACATCTTGGTGTTCCCTGGATGTATCGAGTAAGGCGAATCGTGAGCCTCTTGAAGAATCAACTTCCTGATCTCTGGATCATTGGACACACAAATACGTTGCTCAAACCATATGGTTCCATGCTCATCCTCACGGAATCCTTCTGCCTTTCCTTTGCTGATCCTCTCCTTTATCTCAGCAATACCTTGATCCAACTTCTGAGCTTCTCTGATCTTTCCCAACAAGGTGGATTGAACTTCGAGTGCGGCAACATAGCCTCTTGGAACTATTTCCAATTTGATATCTCTAAGGTCATCACACAACTCCTGAGGTAATCCTCCTGCGACAAGAGTGTTGACATAGCTCTTACGGCTCAACGCATCTGCCACGACGTTGGCTTTTCTTGGATGATAATGTAATTTCATGTTATAATCCTTGATGAGCTCCAACCATCTCCTTTACCTAAGGTTCAACTCTTTCTGCGTGAAGATGTACTTCAAACTCTTGTGATCGGTGTAAACATCACATTGGTTCTCGATAAGGAAATGTCTCCAGGTCTTGAGTGCATGCACCACTGCTGCTAACTCCAGATCATGCATGGCATAGTTCAACTCATGAGGTCGAAGCTGACATGAAGCGTAAGCTACAACCTTTCCTCCTTGCATAATCATGCCTCCAAGTCCCTGGCGTGAAGCGTCGCAGTACACCTGAAAATCCTTGTGTATGTTCGGTAGAATTAGCACTAGAGCTGTAACCAACCGTTTCTTCAACTCCTGAAAACTGGCTTCACATTCCTCAGTCCAAATATACTTGGTGTCCTTCTTCAACAACTCCGTCATGGGCTTTTCAATCTTGGAGAAATTCTCAATGAACCTTCGATAATATCCTGCAAGTCCAAGGAAACTGCGGATCTCGCTAACTGAGGTCGGTGCCTTCCATTCTGTGACTGCTTCTACCTTGGAAGGGTCCATGACAATTCCTTCCCCTGACACAACATGTCCGAGAAATCTGACTTCCTTCAACCAAAACTCACACTTGCTGAACTTCGCATAAAGTTGGTGTTCTCTGAGCTTCTCGAGAACTAAGCGCAGATGCTCTGCGTGCTCCTCCTCATTCTTGGAGAAAACCAATATATCATCAATGAATACCACAACATTCTTATCCAAGTACTCCATGAATACCTTGTTCATCATGCTCATAAAATAGGCAGGGGCATTAGTCAAACCAAACGACATGACTGTATACTCATAAAGCCCATACCTCGTGGTAAAAGCTGTCTTAGGTATATCCTTCTCACGGATCTTCAACTGATGATAACCCGATCCAAGGTCAATCTTGGAGAAAACACTAGCTCCTTCTAGCTGGTCGAACAAGTCATTGATCATTGGCAGTGGATACTTGTTCTTGATGGTCACCTCATTCAAAGGGCGATAATCCACACACATCCTCAAGGTTCCATCCTTCTTCTCCACTGAGAGTACTGGGGCTCCCCAAGGTGATGAACTCGGGCGAATATACCCCTTCTCTAGTAACTCCTCAATCTGCTTCTTGACTTCTGCTAGATCATTAGCAGGCATCTGGTATGGCCTCTTGGAGATAGGTCCAGTGCCTGGCAGTAACTCAATGAGAAACTCAATCTCCCGATCTGGTGGCATACCGGGTAACTCCTCTAGAAATACATCGGGATAATCCTTCACCACCGGTACTTCTTCCTGGACAACTCCCGTAAGAGAGTTCACTTGAGTCCTCTTAGGCTTAAACCTGGATACATACTTGATCCTCTTCTCCTCTGGAGTGGTGAGAAGAATAGACCTACTGGCACAATCAATGCTTCCCTAATACTTGGACATCCAATCCATACCTAGGATTACATCCAACCCTTGTGACTCAAGTACGATCATATCTGTGGGAAAAACATGTCCCCCTATGTTCATAGGCAACTGAAAACATGTCTGACTAGTCATAGACTCTGCTCCTGGGGAACTCACTAGAATAGGTGACTTAAGATCTACGGTAGGCAACTTATATTTATCCACAAATCCCCTCGATATGAATGAATGCGATGCACCAGTGTCAAATAGAATGAGTGCTGGAAATGAATTAACCAAGAACTTACCAATCACCGCATCCGGTTGCTCATAGACTTCCTCCACATTGACATGATTCACATGCCCCTTAGTGAAAGGATTGGGCTTCTTGCCTCCAGAACTTCCATTGCCATTCCCATTCTATAGCTCGGGACACTCATTGGAGTAGTGCCCTGTCTTCTTGCACTTGAAGCAGGTGATGTGACTCAGATCCTTCCTCACTGGTGTAGTAGGGGTAGGGCGATGGTGATTGCCGTTTCCCCCATTCCCATTGCATTCTTATGGCCATTGTGGTTGTGTCCATTTCCTCCATGCTGAGAATGACCACCATGGTTATGATGGTTGTGCCCTCCAAACTTACTGTGTCCTGCACTAGAATAGCCTGAGAAAGGGGCGGAGCGAGGCTTCTGCTGAGCTCCAGACTGAAACTTGCCTTGACCATATTTCCTCTTGCGATTTTCCATCTGCTGATGCTTGCCCTCTAGAGTGATCGCCTTGTCCACCAACTCTTGATAATTATCAAAAGTCGCTACCATCAACTGAATTCCCAGCTCATCATTTAGTCCCTCCAGAAACTTCTCTTTCTTGGCTGCATCGGTTGCCACGTCACCTGGGGCGTAACGAGACAACTTGCTGAAGTCATCAACATACTCAGACACTGAGCGACTTCCTTGGCGTAAGTTGTGGAACTCCCTCTTCTTGAGAGCCATAGCTCCTGCTGAAACATGAGCAGTGTGGAACACCTGCTGGAACTAAGCCCAAGTCACATTCTCCATGGGGTACGTGGCGGTGTAGTTCTCCCACCACGAAGCTGCTGGTCCATCCAGTTGGTGTGTGACATCCCAAGTGATGTCCCGACCCTATTTGGCATGTAACCACATGTTTGACCTTGTGTTATGAGATATGCTTGAGTTTGTTTCCTTGGTTCCATGTGAGGTTGTCATTTTGCATCATGGCATCCATGCATCATCCATCATCATCATGCATCATTCCCTATCATTCATGTGCATGTTGGAATTGTGCTTGCTTGTATGGTGAAGATGTTTTGAGTGTGGTGTGATCTCTTGTTGTGTGAGGAGTCCATGTGGGCAACTCTCTTTTCTTCCCTCTCTTCTCTTGCTAAGTTTTCCCTCCTAAAACCCTTCTTCTTATTTCTTTCTTTCTTAGCAGAATTAAGTTGAGAAAAACCCATTTAAAAATGTTCATGTTTTAGCTCTAATTATTTCTTGAATAGTAGGGGTGTTGTTGTTCATATTTGAGCAGTGTTGGATTCTTATATTCTATTAAACAGGGGCTGTTTTAATAAGATGAAAAATATTAACTTGCCTAATTAATCTTATTCATATTTTTAGAATACAGGGCCTATTTTGCCCTTCTCAAAACTATTTTTTGTTTCTCTTTTAAACTTTTGTGTTGCTCTGGATCTAATTTTTTTCTTCCCTGGCAGTTTAAAAAAAAAGGGTACCTGTGTGTGTGAGAGGTGAGCGAGAGAGAGACAGGGGCAAGCCCAACTGGCCCATAGCGCCAGTAAACGGCAACCTGCCCCCGTCTCCTTCCTCTGTCAGCTTCTTCAGTGAGTGAGTGCGCCCGCCGCACCTTTCCGTCGCCGTCGCCGTCTGCCAGCAGGGCTATAAGACCTTGGCGTGCGTGCCCCCTCTGCTCCTAGGGTTCCTCTTCCTCCCCCTCGCCGCCGCTCCTCTCTTCCCCTCCATTGCTCTCCCCCCTCGCTTCTTTCCTCTGTCAGGTAAGTGCTCCAGTGAGGTTCAGAGAGTAGTTCATCGTCGTCGCCGGCACCACCGTGGTCGTCGTTCGCGGTGGAGATGGCCGCCGCGTTCCTGGAGGCATCCGCGGTCGATCCCCGTCGCTAGTTGCCAGGAAGATCGCCGGATTCGACGACCTTGTCGTCTTCTTCCTCGGCTCCGTCCGCCTCACCGCCGATCCCCTGCTTCCTCTTCGTCGTCGCCTCGTCCCCGACCTCCTCCAGGACCAGCTCGTCGACGTTCGCCTCTCCAAGGTGAGCGCCGACCCCCTTGTTGCCTCCTCTGTGTGCTTAGCTTGTCCTGTCGTCGCCACCGCGTAATCGCCGTCGGTAGGTTGTAGAGGTCTTGCCGCTCTCCTCCGTCCTCCTCGTCGCGAGACGAGTGCGGGAATGGATCCGCCGTTCGTCCCCGCGTGCGTAGGTGCCGCTAGCTTCGCAGGAGCCACCGTGTCCTCGCCGGAGAGTGGGCGTCGTCTCTCTGTCGCCGTATCGTAGCTGTCGCCGCCGGTACCTTGCGTTGAGCGTGAGCTCGCCGTCGATCCTCCTCCTCGCAAGATGAGTGTTGGGATGGGTTCCCTGGTAGCTCCCACATGTGTGTGAGTGGTTGGCGTCGCCGGATCTGTCGTGTGTCGCCGGAGAGCGCCGCCGCAATCCCCTGTCTCCGTTGCCTGTTTCTTTCTTCAGTTTCGTCAGAGATCGGTCGCGCGTGTGTATAAGAGCTAAGGGCTCCCCCTCTGTTAAGAGCCGTGCCCGTAGCCCAGTGGTGTGCTCCCTGTCGTGTGAGCAGGAGGTCTGGGGTTCGATCCCCTCTTCTCCCCCCTTTTTTTGTGGTTTTTATTTTCTCTTTCTTTTTTTTTCTGTTTTATGCATGTGAGTGTATATATATGCATATATGGGCATTTTAGTTTCTGTTTTATTTTTTTAGCATGTAAGTGTTGTGTGTAGGTGTGAGCTTGCATGTACATGCTCATGTGTGTGTATATACTCCATGTATATACATACATGTGTGTGTGTGTGAGGTGTGTAGGGTAGTTGGTGATTTTGTGTGTGTGTAGTGTGACACACACACTTGTGTTAGTATGTATGTATGTATGATGTTGGTGTGTATGCATTTGTGTGTATGTGTGCCCCCAAGTGTTTGTATGTGCACACATGTAGAGAGTGTATGTGTGCATGTGCATATGACCTTGTGGTGCTAGCTAGTGTGTGTGTGTGTATGCATCATGTGCATAGACACACCCACATGTTGGTGATATGTGTGGGTGTTGTGTGTGTGTAGTTGCACCATGTGCATGTACACACTAGAGTGTGTGTGTGTAGGAGAGTGTGTGTGTGGATGCATCATGTGCATCCACCTCCATGTATTAGTGTTTTGTGTTCCTCTTGATATGAGAGCATGGTTAAGTGATGATTAGGTGATATTCTTGTTCTTCTCCATGTGCATGAGTAGAATCCATGTGTAGGTTCTCCCTTTTGATCTCATGAGCATGTTTTCCCTCTCTAGCTATTATCTCCCTAGTTTCTTGTGGTCATGCCATCTTTCATGTCCCTAGAGTGTTAATTGTGCCTTGAAAACTTGTATGCATAGGTTCCATGTTATTTCTTTAGTTTTTCATCAAGTATATTAAGTGCCATAAGTCATCCATGGGAATGGTGGTCTAATTTCGACCCCACTATCCTTCCCCATGTTCCATGCAAGTATATAGGTATGAGTAATGATTTTGGGGTGTTTTCAACCCCTCTACATACCTGTGAAATCAGATTGGACTTTGGGGTAACTTTATAAATGTGCATTTTTATACTGCGATGCCCTTTTGTCTTTTTCATATGAATTAATCCATGCATGCTTTGGTGTTCTTGTCAACTAGAGATTGCTTGTCAAAGTTGTAGTAATCATCCCTGTATTTTTTGTTATTCATGAATAATGCCCAGGTTGGTGGGAACCATGCTGTTAAGTTGCCTACTTTCTGTTTCTGCCAGCCTGCTGTGAAAATGGCCAAGTCTGGAGAAACTGCTGTTATCAAGTTGCTGTATAAACTGGGTTGTAGATTGAACTGTGATTTGAATTTACTCATGATCAGTGTTAGCTTTTTTAATAATATGTTATGATCTTCCATAATGTTAAGTTTCATGCCATTTGGAGCTCTCTAGCATATTTAACCAGCGCTGTCAATCTGCTACTTTATAAACCCAGATTCCAGAAAACTGGGATTTTCACTAAGTCCCTGAAAAACTGATTCATCATGTCTTCTTGTTAGCTCCATGCATAAACTTGTGTAGCTATTTTGCTGATTGCATAGTTTGATGAAATGATGTGTTTGTTGAGTAGATCATGTCCATGTCTTGTTTGGGGCTGTAGGGTTCCTGTAGCATTAGCTGTGATCTGTTCAAGTTGCTATGTTGCTGTTTGTGGCAGATTTGAGTGAGATATTGTTTTGAGTGTTGCGGGAGCTATACTCCATGAAATGATTTGATTCTTGAGCCTAACTTGATTAATTTTTCATCACCTGTCCAGTGGATACCTTGGAATGCTAAGATTTAGCCCAGAACTGTGATGATCTTGTGTTTTGCCTCCGTATCTTGTCATGAGCGTATCTCGAGAACCGTAGCTCCGTTTCTTATGATCTTTATATGCATTTCCATCAATTTTTCATGATGCATACATTTCTGCCATGTTCATGCATGTTTAAGCAACTTGACATAAGGTTCTGTCCAGATTCATTAATTCACCACCTTTGCATGTAAACTTGATTAGAAATAGTTTGCCTTGCTTCTCTTTCATAACAATGATCATGCATCATCTTGATTGTGCATTGCACCTTGTTTGGTTGTTTATTGTGGCTGTTTACTTTGGGTAGACGCGAGTGTTGAACCTGAGTACGAGGATCCAGGAGAGTACCACTACGAGGACCCAGCTACTTGTTACTCTGAAGAACCAACATGCAAGATGATCGTACCCGGATTCCGTTACTATTTGCTTGCTAGTTTCTCGCTCTTATCCTTACAATTGCGCTACCTATCACTTGATATCAGCCTCCTACTTGCCATGAAAGCCTCTAACCTCCACCTCCTAGCAAACCTTGTTTGGCTAAGTTACCGCTGCTCAGCCCCTATTATAGCGTTCTTAGTTGCAGGTGCAGGTTGTCCATGTGATAACATGGATTTGGTTATCATCTTATTTTCCTGTTATTTAATTAATGCACATATATATCTTGGTATTGGTGGAAGGCTTGGCCTTTTGCTAAGTGTTTTGTTCCGCCAGTACCGCCATAGTTACTTGTTACCGATGTTATGTTTTCCATATTTTGCGCTCCTAACATGCTCGGGGTTGTTATGGGGACCCCCTTGAATATTCGGTTGAGATAAAAACTTGTCCGGCAAGACCCAACTTTGGTGTTAATTTGTTAATAACTTAATGAACTTGCATAGGGCTTTGCAACCCCATGGATAATTTAATCAACCCCCGGGCCAGTGCTCCTCATGAGTGTTGGTCCAAACTAGAGTCGTGTGCGGGGCCAACCCGGGGCAACTCGGGAGATTTCTATCAGGCCACTGTACGCTGCGCTCATCCGGTCGTGTCCTAAGAACGAGATACGCGGCTCTTATCGGGTTCGTCGACACGTCGGGCGGTCTTGCTGGATTTGTTTTACCTTTTTCGAATGTCTTGCGTGTGGACTCTAACTTTCTTTGGGTTTACCCGAGGTGTTGGAATTCCTTTGGAATTACCGATGATGATCACGAGTCCCGCGGTCGAGGCTATTCCCGCGGAGTGTGGTTAATTTGTGATGGATTAGTTGGAGCACCCCTGCAGGGTTAAATCTTTCGAAAAGCCGTGCTCGTGGTTATGTGGCAATTTGGATATTTGTTTAACACCCGGTTATAGTCAACTTGAAGTAAACTTTAATAAAATGAACCAACTGTGTGAGTAACCATGATTGTCTCTGCTCGTGAACATGATCCGAGAGAGAACATGGTGGGGTTATGTGTGACGTAAGTAGGTGTTCAGGGTCTCTTAGAGACCACACTAGATTCGATCGTTCATCGTAGGCCACCAATATATGATCCTTGTGCGTAAGTTAGCCACCATAAATGCTTAGGTGCTGCTGCAAACTAAACACATATCCATTCCCAACCTAAAGCTTGCATAGTTTCGGAATCCGGTTGCATGATTGCCGAGTCCCCATGGCTCACAGATTACTACAACAATCCAGGTACAGATGCAGATGAGTATGTGCTAGATGATCTTACCCAGCTGCAGTGGGAGTACGATGAAGAGCGTGGTCGGATGTACGTGACGTATCCGGATGAGTAGAGACCATGGTCGTGATCTTTGGGATAGCTCGATAGTTTCATTTGCAACTGTTTCTCTTGTCGTTTATCTTCGTCCGTAGCCGGACCCTGTCTTAACTATGTTGCTATGATTGAGTGGATTGTAATTTAGCATGTGGCGAGTGTAAGCCAGACTTGTATACTCTTCCCTTCAGTATTGTATGTTGCAATGTTACTATTCTTGCTAACGGCAAGATGCGCCTCTATCCTCTATGGGATCCTCGTATCCCAAAAAGGATAGGCGCGCATCTTGGGCGTGACATGGTGAGAGGCAAACCTCACCTTCTCCTGATCAGTGCATCCTGCTGTGGCTAGCTTCCTACCCATGTTGTGAAGCCAGTCATCTGCGATGATCGGCTCTGGGATGGTTGTGAAGGTTGGAGGATTCAGCCTCAGAAAACGGGTAAGGTTGTCAATTTGTGGTGGAGGTGGAGGTGGCGGTGGAGGTGGGTTATTGTTGTTGTTCTGGGCCATATTCTGCATCATCAACTGTATCATCTGGTTCTGGTCTGAAGCAATTGTTCCAAGGCAGGTGGGATATCATTCCCTGAGCCACTCCCGGAAGGGTCGCGCCTTGGTCGCATCTGCTGGTTCAACATAGATGAGGTATAGATAGAATTAGGCCTAAGGGAGAAACACTACCCATATGCAAATGATGGCAATAAAAATCCAAATCACTCCAATTCAATTCAATCAAAGAGTACACACGAAACAAATCTAAGGTGGGCCATGTCACCTGATTTGACAAGGTCCCACAAATAAATCAATCAAATACTAATCGAATATCGAATCCTAATCTCTCATGGTGGTCTAAATCTACTCCTCATCGGAAGAGAGATCTACCATGTTGATGTCGGCTCCAGCGGCATCACTCTGTATCTCCTCATCGTTGTCCTCATAGTCCTTGTCCTGACTGACGTAGTCCTCATAAGAGTGATCCTCTTGGAGATTCTCCCCGTTATCCAGCTCTTCCTCAGCTTCCTCCAGCTGAAGCTTCAAGTCGTTGAACTTATCCTGCAGCGCATCGAGCTCCGCCTCATGCTCCGCGCGGGCGTTCTGAAGCTCTTCTTCCAACTCGACCTTGCCGGTAGTCAGGTTGTGGGTGGTGACGAGGTAGTCGTCCATCTCTTCCTTCATCCTAGTGATGAGCTCCTCCAGGTCCTCAATGTGTGAGTTGATGGTGTCGTCCTCCCTGGTATGCACCACATCTCCATCCGAGTCGCGGCGCGCGTATATGACGTAGTTGGTCTTCCTGAGATCCTCGCGGTAGTCCCTGCGGATTCGCCCAAGTGCAAAGAGCGCAGCGATCCCTTTGCCAATGCCCCATGACCTTACTTCTATGTAGAAGTCGATCGGCTCAATGGCATTTCCAAAATTTCGCCCTGGAATGTGGACGTCAATCCTCCAGCGCATCTCCTCAGGTAGAGTGGCCGTGAAGGTACCGGTGAAGCTGGGCAAGGCAATGTGTAGATGTCCTGCGATATCCACGAATTGTCTTCCAAAGGGCATGGTTGCGTCGGGCTAAGCAAACTCAACGATGGGGGTCGACATCTATAGTTTGAAAGAGAGGAGAAATTAGTAGTGAAGCAGGGAAAAGTATGAGACCAAAATAGGGGTATAAAAGATGTTGTAAAATGTGTTTTCTATCCTATGGCTTTCCATTTTCTAGGGTCACGTCCTACAGTCAACGTGTGCTCTGATACCATCTTGTAGCGACCCGATCTCAAGGGATCGGAGTCTCTGTGCTTAAGTGTCATCCCTGGATCGGTATGCTGACACACACAGTACTTGAGGATTTACAACAGAGTTCAATCACACATTTATTACATCGAGAAACCCTCAAAGAGTACTTATTACATCAATGTGGCCTAATGCCAAGTAAAACAAAATCATGCAGAAGCAATAACAGTAATGAGTCCATCAACTCCACGAGCAAGCTGAGTGCAGAACAACGACCTATCACACCTTATTCTTCGTCGAATAAATCTGCAACATGATAAATTGCAGCCGTGTAGGTCAGTACATGGAATGTACTGGCAAGTCACATCATAAAGTGGAATGAACCTACATAGTACATGCAATTTGGCTGGTGGAAGGCTCTAAGTCTAGTTTTGCATAATCCTAGTTTTTCCCTATCAAAAATAGTTGTTCTAATTCTACAAATTTCATAAGTCTGAGATGATGCCCATCTCAACCATTCCAACATTTTACGTACCCAGTTGATTAGTAAAGAGTGATGAGATCTTCCTACATTTCCACTACTAAAAGCTCAAGTTGTCCATGACCGGGGACACGACTAATCGATTAGTTTTTAACTCTGCAGAGGTTGTGCACTTTTCCCCACAAGACTCAACCACCTCCTTGATCGTAAGATCGAGACATAGTCTTTCGATAGCATTTCCCCTAACCCACGGATAGGCCGGTACACCTACATCATCTACATCTGCTAGCCTATCCCGGAAGAGGTCACACCACCTACTCAACCAAGCCAGAGCCCATATTGGCTTGCGGCTGCACACGTAAGCTTGTAGACATGAAAATAAGGTTGATCCATTTGAGCCTGGGTGGACGGACCACTAGTGTGCACTCCCATGGATTCCCATGAATGCTCCCACTGTACTTCGCCACCAAACAAACCAATTTCCACCCAGGTAGTTCATTAAAGTTGGTCCTAGTTACTACTTTGCCACTCACATCTCAAGGTGATAACTCTCCCCAATCCACGTCTACTTTGGCGAAGCATTATAACATAACACGGTGGCGACAAAGTTGATACGATTCAGACCTACCTCAAATGAACTACTGGGTGATAGTAAAGCCAACAAGTATAAAACTCCTATCATGCACTCCTACATCAAAGGACTATGTGCAAAAAAATAAAACATAGGTAAAAACTGACATGATCAAAATGTAACTTGCCTTCCCGCTGGGAGTGAAGTTCTAGGGAGTGGTAGTATTCTGCTTCGCACTCCGGACAATCTACCGCAAAAGTAAATAAACACTCATAAACAAGCATTCAACAATTCAAAGAAAACATGCAACAATTTTTTTTTGCAAAAGCCAAATAGATTCCAACACAAGTCATTAGCATGAAAATTTTCAAAGTTTAAATAATGTTTAAATATCGTGATGTGCACTAGTGTTCCTACAAGTCATTCTAGTAAAATTATGATGAACAGAAAATACTTGTGTAGAATTTACAGTGGAACAAGTTCATGGCGAAAGGTTTAGTTCGTGTGACGGGGTGCAAAAAGAATTACTTCAAACGGGTATACCGTTTGAAAGATATGGCCTAATGAAATTTAAATTCAAATCTGAATTAATTTCAAATTTGAACTCTCAAAAATCTTCAACTATGGGTTCTCTAGTTAGGGCTATTCGAGACGAAAATTTAGCCGCTTGTTTCATCTCTTTTCGACCTACGGTTAAAAAGTTACGGGTGTTTGAAGTTTTGACTAAACTCTGAAAAAACTGCTATAGAACATTTTTTTGAAAACGCTAAAGTGTGGACGTTCGCGACTTAGAGCATGATGCGGCCAGCCCTGGTTGCCTGACTATGTTCGCTGCGGCTGCTACGCGACGGACGTTCGCAAATTAAGCAAATCTTTGGTTTGGCTAAAACTAAAAAGAAAAATTGATGTTCGGTTTAATGAAACCACATGGTTTATATTAAAACGCGGTTAACCGCGTACCGGTTCGGTCTAAAAATATATCCTACGCTAAGTACAAACAGAGGAGGGGCTGCGTCTTACAGAGGCAACGCTCGCGTCGGGCACGAACTCGGCGTCGACGGGAGCGGCGACTCCGGCGTCTCCGGCGCGGGCGAGGTTGTCGAGCAGGTGTGGTGTGGCAGGGGCGACCGAGCGGTGGTGATGGCGGACGGCGGTGACGACCGAAGGGAGTGGAGGGAGCAGGCGGAGCTCCTGTGCTCCGGTGAACTCCGGCGACGCAGGTCGTCGGGGCGGTGTCTCTGGGGCGTCCTAGGGCAAACGAAGATGTCAAGGAGGTGCGCAATGGCATGGGGATCCGATTCCCTTAAAGAAAATAGGCCATGGTGGCTCACTGGCGTCACAGTTTTCCGATGAACTAACTCGGCTCCGGCGAGATGCGAACGGATGGTGCATCGGCTACGAGCGGCGAGAGGAGGTGAAGGTCGGCCGAATGGAGAGAGGAGGTCAAGGGCCTTTTATAGGCGCAACTAGGAGGGCCGGGGTCGCGGGGATAAGTGTTATCCCAAGAGCTTCACCGACGGTTGCGGGAGTGCGAGCGCTATCCTGTGCGTGTCGAGCGGGAGGTTGGAGACGATGGGGAGGGACCCCACCTGTCAGGTGCGTGAGAGAGCGAGTTGACCAGAGAGAGACGTGGGGAGAGATCGTGAGAGAGCTCCTGGCGGTGCCAGGAAAGGAGCGCTCGGTCCTGGCACGCACGCTAGCTAGCCCTAGCGTGGCTTGGGCTATGATGGCCGGGGCTGCTGGCTGGGCCTGGCCTGGCCAGCATGGGTGTGTTTCGCTTTTTTGTGAAAACCCCCTTTTTTTATTAGATCTGAAGCAGAAAAATATATCAGGAAAAATCCCTAAAAACCTTATTTGTAAAATAGAGCACAAGAAACATTAATTCCTGCTCATAAAATTTTAGAAAAATATATATATAATTCTAATGCAATAATCTAACTTTTGGCTAACAAAAATAATTTTTCCGATGCAATTTTAAAACATCAAAATGTAAAGTGAATACTTTCCCACTCGTTTATATAAAATTTTGAGGAAGTCATATTATCCCCTCTCTATGATTTTATGTGAGTGGAATGATCGAACATCATAAACTCCAAATGCAATAAAAATTTGACATGCAATATGATGATCCTATTAACATCCTAATTTAATAAAATTGGGATGTTACAAACCTACCCCCTTAAGATGAATCTCGTCTTCGAGATTCGGGTTGGCTAGCAAGAAGGTGAGGATGGTCACGCTTGAGATCTTCCTCTCGTTTCCAAGTAGCTTCCTCCTCGGTATGGTGAGGTAGGTCTGAACCGTATCAACTTTGAGCCTGGGTGGACGGATTACTAGTGTGCACTCCCATGGATTCCCATGAATGCTCCCACTGTACTTCGCCACCAAACAAACCAATTTCCACCCAGGTAGTTCATTAAAGTTGGTCCTAGTTACTACTTTGCCACTCACATCTCAAGGTGATAACTCTCCCCAATCCACGTCTACTTTGGCGAAGCATTATAACATAACACGGTGGCGACAAAGTTGGTACGGTTCAGACCTACCTCAAATGAACTACTGGGTGAGAGTAAAGCCAACAAGTATAAAACTCCTATCATGCACTCCAACATCAAAGGACTATGTGCAAAAAAATAAAACATAGGTAAAAATTGACATGATCAAAATGTAACTTGCCTTCCTGCTGGGAGTGAAGTTCTAGGGAGTGGTAGTATTCTGCTTCGCACTCCGGACAATCTATCGCAAAAGTAAATAAACACTCATAAACAAGCATTCAGCAATTCAAAGAAAACATGCAACAAAAATATATATTTGCAAAAGCCAAATAGATTCCAACACAAGTCATTAGCATGAAATTTTTCAAAGTTTAAATAATGGTCAAATATCGTGATGTGCAGTAGTGTTCCTACAAGTCATTCTAGTAAAATTATGATGAACAGAAAATACTCGTGTAGAATTTACTGTGGAACAAGTTCATGGCGAAAGGTTTAGTTCGTGTGACGGGGTGCAAAAAGAATTACTTCAAACGGGTATACCGTTTGAAAGATATGGCCTAATGAAATTTAAATTCAAATCTGAATTAATTTCAAATAACTGTCAAAAATCTTCAACTATGGGTTCTCTAGTTAGGGCTATTTGAGACGAAAATTTAGCCACTTGTTTCATCTCGTTTCGACCTACGGTTAAAAAGTTACGGGTATTTGAAGTTTTGACTAAAATCTGAAAAAAACTGCTATAGAACATTTTTTTGAAAACGCTAAAGTGTGGACGTTCGCGACTTAGAGCATGATGCGGCCAGCCCTGGTTGGCTGACTATGTTCGCTGCGGCCGCTACGCGATGAACGTTCGCGAATTAAGCAAATTTATGGTTTGGCTAATACTAAAAAGAAAAACTGATGTTCGGTTTAATTAAACCACATGGTTTATATTAAAACGCGGTTAACCGCGTACTGGTTCGGTCTAAAAAACATATCCTAACACTAAGTACAAACAGAGAGGAGGGGCTGCGTCTTACAGAGGCGACGCTCGCATCGGGCAGGAACTCGGCGTCGACGAGAGCGGCAACTCCGGGGATCTCCGGCGCGGGAGAAGTTGTCGGGCAGGTGCGGCGTGGCAGGGGCGACCGAGCGGTGGTGATGGCGGACGGCGGTGACGACCGGAGGGAGTGGAGGGAGCGGGCGGAGCTCCTGTGCTCCGGTGAACTCCGGCGACGCAGGTCGTCGGGGCGACGTCTCCGGAGCGTCCTAGGGCAAACGAAGATGTCAGGGAGGTGTGCAATGGCATTGGGATCCGATTCTCTTAAATAAAATAGGCCATGGTGGCTCACCGGCGTCGCAGTTTTCCGATGAACTAAGTCGGCTACGGCGAGATGCGAACGGATGGTGCGTCGGTTACGAGCGGCAAGAGAAGGTGCGGGTCGGCTGAATGGAGAGAGAAGGTCAAGGGCCTTTTATAGGCGCAGCTAGGAGGGCCGGGGTCGCGAGGATAAGTGTTATCCCAAGAGCTTCGCGGACGGTTGCGGGAGTGCGAGCTTTATCCTGTGTGTGTCGAGCGTGAGGTTGAAGACGATGGGGAGGGACCCCACCTGTCAGGTGCGTGAGAGAGAGACGTGGGGAGAGATCGTGAGAGAGCTCCTGGCGGCGCTAGGAAAGGAGCGGTCGCTCCTGGCACGCACCTTAGCCAGCCCTAGCGTGGCTTGGGCTGTGGTGGCCGGGGCTGTTGGCTAGGCCTGGCCTAGTAAGCGTGGGTGTGTTTTGCTTTTTTTTTGAAAACCCGTTTTTTTATTAGATTTGAAGCAGAAAAATATATCAGGAAAAATCCCTAAAAACCTTATTTGTAAAATAGAGCACAAGAAACATTAATTCCTGCTCATAAAATTTTAGAAAAAAAAATATAATTCTAATGCAATAATCTAACTTTTGGCTAACAAAAATAATTTTTCCGATGCAATTTTAAAACATCAAAATGTAAAGTGAATACTTTCCCACTCGTTTATATAAAATTTTGAGGAAGTCATATTATCCCCTCTCTATGATTTTATGCGAGTGGAAAGATCGAACATCATAAACTCCAAATGCAATAAAATTTTTACATGCAATATGATGATCCTATTAACATCCTAATTTAATAAAATTGGGATGTTACATCGCTGCACGCCGTGGTCGGCGCAGTACTCGCTGAACTCGACGAACGTGAATTCCCCGCCACGGTTTGTGCGGATAGCGTGAAGCTTGCACCCTATTTCCACCACGGCGCTCATGGAAGCGGCGGATCGCGTCCGGTGCCTCATCCTTGCTGCTAAGTAGTGTCAGCCACTTGAACCTGGAGAGATTATCTACAAGGAGTAGGAAGTAACAACGCCTAGAGGGGGTCGCCGGGTTTATAGGCCCACATAGGTCGCCATGCAATAGATCTCGCACGTGCTCCGCGATATAGTTTGCTATTTATGGGTACGACGCTCGGCGCTGCTTTCTGGCCAGGCAGCTGTCGCAGAGTTGGTCGACATGGTCGATCGCCGGCAGACCATGCACCATGCCCTGTCAGCCCAGCAACAAGAGTGAACTGAAGTTCATGTGCCCATACCTCGCGTGGCAGCGCCATGCCTCGTCATTGCTCGTGCGCTTGACCAGACACACTGGACTGGCCAGCTGCATGTCGTATGGGTAGAGGCGGTTCCGCACTCTGGATGCGCGTGCAAACACCCGTCTGCGGCGATCACCGAGGGTGAAGACATCATCGACAATCACCGTCTTGCAGCCGCTCTCGTCCAGCTGCCCGATACTGATGCTCCTGCTGCGAAGGCGAGGGGTGAAGTAGACGTCAGCGAGCACGTGGTGCCCTCCATAGCAGTTGGTGAAGAGAACGGAGCCGCATCCGTGGATGGCCACCACAGACCTGTCTGCAAACTTGACGGTGTCGGAGACGCGGCGGTCGAGCTCGTTGAAGCACGCCGCGCTGCCCGACATCTGATTGGAGGATCCCGTGTCCAGGTATCACTTGGAGTCATGCTCCTCCTCCGTGCACCCGAGGTGGACCTTAGCGTGGTCCTAGACGAGGTCGACGTAGTCGTTAGTGATGCCGGTGTCGTTAGTGACTGTGCACACCTCCGCCATGAGGAACGTCATGTCCTCGTCTTCGACGCCCTGTGCCTGAGTCAGGTGCGCCTCCTCCTTCCTCTTTTTATTGTGGCAGTCCTTGGCCCATTGGTCTGGGATCCTACAGTAGCGACATTTTTCGCGATCATCGTTGTTGCCGGGCTACTTGTTCTTGCCGTTGCCGCGCCCACGACCTCTACCACATTGCCCGGCACAGGGCGCGTCGCTTGTTGAGCCGCCACGGCCCTTGAATTGCGTGTTCCATTCCTCCTCCTTGAGCAGGAGGCGCCCAACACAAGATTCTGTCTGGTCGAGGTCGTACCTCTCCTCGGCGGCCTTCAGCCGCCCGGTAAGCTCTTTCGTCGAGAGCATGTCTAGATCAACCAATGTTTTGATTGACACAGCAATTTGAGAGTACCTCTTCGGGACGACGGAGAGGAACTTGCGGACGACCTGTTTCTTTGGCATGGTCTTCTCAAGTTGTGCCATCTGCGCCACCATGTTGGTGAGGCGCATGGAAAAGTCTTCGACGATCTCGTCGTCGGCGAAGAAAATGTCGCTGTACTGCTTGGTGATTGTCGCGAGCTTGGCCTCATGAACGCACGCCACACCGAGGCGCATCATCCTGATAGTATCCCACGCCTCCTTAGTCGTGGCCTTGGAGGCGAGGATGGGTACCATCTCCGGTGGCACACCATGCAGAATCACCTCGAGCACTAGGCGATCGTCACTGCGATCCGTGGTACCCGTTTGCACAGTGTCCCAGAGTTGTCACCCTTCCATGATGACCTACATGAGCATGTCTCAGTCGATGTAGTTCGTCCTCGTCAGCGGCGGCTAGACAGCACCGCCTGTGTCGCGCACTACCTTGCCATGCATCTCTCTGCCACAGCGACCTCTATGTCATCGGAGATCCTTGCGCGGAACGTCAGTGGCGAATCGCTTCCGCCGGAGTCATTGATGCTACCCATCGCCTGGATCGAAACCGACTCTGATACCAATTGTTGGAAGACAGCGAAAAACTCTGAACCGAGGTGGAATACGAGGTTGATTTTGCCTGTGTAGACTTGTCGTAGTTTTCTGCTCTTACTTTCTCTGAATTTATTCGTAGTACAACTGAGGAAACAGGGCTCGTGACCACCTACGCCACTACAATCCACATTGTCCATGCCATCTCACGAACGAATCAGCAGGGTGCAAGACTCGGACTAGACAGTTTAATCTTCGAGCTAATCTCGCTATCGCTAACTGTTAACTAATGAAACCGAAACTACTAAACAGATGCTGACGTGGCAGCAAAACTAACTAAACCTACTGAATGTTGCAAGGTTTTATTCTAACAACGTCGATAGGGAATGCTCTGGAGCAGGCGTCCCCAATGAAGATAGCATGCCCAATGAAGATAGCGTGCCCAATGATGGCCTTGAACGGCACCCAGGAATGATGCTCGTCACTTGTCTCCAGCGTATGCACCTCGAATCTGATAGCCCTGTAGTTCATACAGATGAACCAACTGGTGACCTTGAGTAAGAGCATCTCCAGCCGTGCCCCCAAAAGGACACCCTAGGCCTCTTTTTAATCTCCGACGGGCAAAAATTGTCCCAATCGCCCCCTAGGACGCCGTTTTTCGCCGGTTGGGCCCTTTTTTGGGATGGCGATCCTAGGCCGAACCCAGCGCGCTGGGGGCACCGGCTGAAGCGAAAAGTTGCATGGGGCCGAGATGTCGACGGCACACCTACTTCCCGCCGTTTTCTGTCTTTTTTCCTCCCCTGTCCCATCGTTTCCCTGTCATTCTCCCCATTTCCCTTCATGTACCTCCCCCGCCATGTCATCTAAGAAGTACGCCTCTCCTCGCCAAGCCGCCATCGCCCCCATAGCCGCTAAGCCTAGCAAAGCCCATGCGCTGACGCCAATGCCGCCGGGCTTCACAAACGCGCAGTGGAAGGCCGACGTCGATCGAAGGGAGGCTGTGACCGCCGACCACCGGAACAGGCTTCTCATGAAGAAGCCCAGGGATGCAGTGGCCTCTCCTGACTCTTTTGTACGCCGGACTATTGGCATGTTTTGATCGTTGGACCTGTGGTGGCGATTGCCGGCCTAGACGCCGATTGTGACATGACCGACGCCGAACTGTGGCATGATTGCCGACTTGCGTTGCATTTTGGGTAGTGGGAAATGGAACGTTTATATTTGCATGTGTCTTTGCACCGAAACTCAAGGGGTGCGACTGGGAAGTTTACCCCCAGGGCGAAAATAGCGCCGAGTAGAGCGTTTTCCAGTGTTGCTAGGCGCGCTGGAGGGGGGGGGGCAAATGACTGGAGATGCTCTAAGTGCCTGCTGCACTCCACCAGGTACTGCCTGGATGGGTAGCCATCCTAGTCTTAGATATTGCCCATGGGCGGCAGGAGCTGCTGCTCGTGCAGACTCCCTAGCTTGCGCCGGAGGAGGTCCAGCTCCCTGTAGTTGAACACACCTAACGCATTGCAGGAATGGAGCGCATGAAGCTTCTCGTGGTAGAATATGATATCCTGCAGATCCAACTAGATGGGAACATCCCACAAAACACCCTACTCCTCTGTCGAGCGGCATGCGACAATCTTGTCGCCGCCATGGACCATGCAGATGGCAGCGATCAGGCATCTCTCTGAGACCGGGGTAGAGGATACGATAAACTTCAGGATGGGACTGATCACCCTTGTACTTTATAATGAACTTTGTTTATTTTTGGGGTGTGAAAAATCATCAGAAAAAATAGTTGCACTAACGGAAAAACTGGGCTTTAGTCCCAGTTCGCTAACCGGGACTAATAGATCGAGACTAAATCCCCTCATCCTTTAGTCCCGGTTGGCCATGATCTGGGATGAAAGCCCTCCACGTGGCCACCTATGCATGCCAGGGGCTGGAGGACCTTTAGTCCCGGTTGATGACCGTTTGGTGTCACCAACCGGGACTAAAGGGTGGTGATTTTGTTTTTTTGTTGGGGTTTAGGAGTTTATGGTCTATGGCTTATTTTTCCTTTTTATTTTGTGTTTTCCATTTAAAACATATTTTATGCTACTATATACTCTACATGTTATGCATATATAATATAATTTCTCATATGACCATACTTCTATCATATAGTTTCTCGTACGAGCATGCATGCAAACACACACAGATATATATATCTACACACAAACACACACACACACATAAACACTATTCTGATCATGAGATTAGAATAGTATTCTGATCCTTGGTTGCACTTCCTGAGTTGTTCAAGCTGAACTGCACCCTGTAAGTGTTGGAAATATACCCTAGAGGCAATAATAAATTAGTTATTATCATAGTTCCTTGTTCATGATAATCATTTATTATCCATTCTAGAATTGTATTGATCAGAAACTCAGATACATGTGTGGATACATAGACAACACCATGTCCCTAGTATGCCTCTAACAGACTAGCTCGTTGATCAAAGATGGTTAAGTTTCCTAGCCATGGACATGATATATCATTTGATAACGGGATCACATCATTAGGAGAATGATGTTATGGACAAGACCCAAACTATAAACGTAGCATATGATCGTGTCAGTTCATTGCTACAGTTTTCTGCATGTCAAGTATCTGTTCCTATGACCATGAGATCATGCAACTCACTGACACCGGATGAGTACCTTGTGTGTATCAAACGTCACAACGTAACCGGGTGACTGTAAAAGTGCTCTAAAAGTATCTCCAAGGGTGTCTGTTGGGTTGGCATGGATCAAGACTGGGATTTGTTACTCCGTGTGACGGAGAGGTATCTCAGGGCCCACTCGGTAATACAACATCACAACAAGCCTTGCAAGCAATGTGACCAAGTGTTAGCCATGGGATCTTGTATTACGAAACGAGTAAAGAGACTTGCCGATAATGAGATGGAACTAGGTATAGAGATACCGATGATCGAATCTCGGGAAAGTAACATACCAAAGAACAAAGGGAACATCATACGGGATTAACTGAATCCTTGACATAGAGGTTCGACCGATAAAGATCTTCGCAGAATATGTAGGAACCAATATGCGCATCCAGGTCCCGCTATTGCTTATTGACCATAGAGGTGTCTCGGTCATGTCTACATAGTTCTCGAACCCGCAGGGTCTGCACACTTAAGGTTCAGTGACGTTTCAGTAGTATAGAGTTATGTATGGTGGTGACCGAAGGTTGTTAGAAGTCCCGGATGAGATCCTGGACGTCACGAGGAGCTCATGAATGGTCCGGAGGTAAACATTGATATATAGGAAGTCCTGTTTTGGTCGCCGAAAATGTTTCGGGCTCATTGGTAGTGTACCGGGAGTGCAGGGAGGGTACCGAGGGACCATCGGGAGGGGTGTCACGTGTTGGGGAACGTCACATGGTAAACAAAATTTTTCCTACGCACACGCAAACCTATCCATGGTGATGAGCATCTACGAGAGGGAGAGTGGATCTACGTACCCTTGTAGATCGCTAAGCGGGAAGCGTTAAGAAACGCGGTTGGTGTAGTCGAACTTCTTCGCGATCCAAATCGCCGAGCGTCCCGCGATCCAATCACGAACCGTCCCGCGAACACATCATGATCCGTCCCGTGAACTCATCACGATCCGTCTCACGATCTTGATCATGATCTGTCCCGCGAACTCATCACGATCCGTTCCTTGATCACATCACGAACCGTCTCACGATCTCGATCACGGTCCTTCCGATCTAGCGCCGAACGGACGACACCTCCGCGTTCAGCACACGTGCAGCTTGATGACGATCTCCACCGTCTCGATCCAGCGAGAGGAGGTGGAGAGGAGAGAGAGTTCACCGGCAGCGTGACGGCGCTCCGGTGATGGTGGTGGAGCAATTCCGACAGGGCTTCGCCTAAGCGCTGCGGAACTACGATCTAGAGGAGAAACTATGCACCGGTGGAACGGGTAGCACGTGGCCGGAAATTCTGTCCAAAAACCACCCAATCCACTAGTATATATAGGAGGAGAGGAGAGGAGAGGCAGCCAAGGACTTTGGGTCGGCCGAAATAGGAGGTGGGAGCAATCCTACTTCACCTCCAATCCTAGTTGGAGTAGGATTGCCTCCTATTGGCTGATTTTCCACTTTTTGCTTTAGGACTTTCTCTCCTGCGCCATGGGCCTTTGTGGCTGTTTTCCCAGCCCACTAAGGGCTGGTTATTATTCTCCCACAGCCCATGGACCTCTTGGTGTCGAAATACCCCTCCCGGAGGTCCCCCGGTACACTACCGGCACTCCCGGTACACTACCGATACTCCCGGTACACTACCGATGAGCCCGAAACTTTTCCGGCGACCAAACTGGGACATCCTATATATGAATCTTTACCTCCGGACCATTCCGGAGCTCCTCGTGACGTCCGGGATCTCATCCGGGACTCCAAAAAACCTTCGTTCACCACCATACATAACTCTACACTACCGAAATGTCACCGAACCTTAAGTGTGCAGACCCTGCTGGTTCGAGAACTATGTAGACATGACCGAGACACCTCTATGGTCAATAACCAATGGCGGGACCTGGACGTCCACATTGGTTCCTACATATTCTATGAAGATCTTTATCGGTCGAACCTCTATGTCAAGGATTCAGTTAATCCCGTATAACGTTCCCTTTGTTCTTCGGTATGTTACTTGCCCGAGATTCGATCGTCGGTATCTCCATACCTAGTTCAACCTTGTTACTGGCAAGTCTCTTTACTCGTTCTATAATACAAGATCCCATGACTAACACTTAGCCACATTGCTTGCAAGGCTTGTTGTGATGTTGTATTACCGAGTGGGCTCTGAGATACCTCTCCGTCACACGGAGTAACAAATCCCAGTCTTGATCCATGCCAACTCAACAAACACCTTCGGAAATACCTGTAGAGCACCTTTATAGTCACCCAGTTACGTTGCGACGTTTGATACACACAAGGCACTCCTCCGATATCCGTGAGTTGCATGATCTCATGGTCATAGGAACATATAATTGACATGCAGAAAACAGTAGCAATAAACTGACACGATCATATGCTATGTTTGTAGTTTGGGTCTTATCCATCACATCATTCTCCTAATGATGTGATCCCGTTATCAAATGACATCTCATGTCCATGGCTAGGAAACCTTAACCATCCTTTGATCAACGAGCTAGTCCATTAGAGGCATACTAGGGACATGGTTTTGTCTATGTATCCACACATGCATTTAAGTCTCCGATCAATACAATTATAGCATGGATAATAAACGATTATCATGAACAAGGAAATATTATAATAACTAATTTATTATTGCCTCTAGGGCATATTTCCAACAGTCTCCCACTTGCACTAGAGTCAATAATCTAGTTCACATCACCATGTGATTCGCATTGTTATGAATCTAACACCCAATGAGTTTTGGGGCTCGATCATGCTTTGCATGTGAGAGAGGTCTTATAGTCAACGGGTCTGCGATATTCAGATCCGTGTGTACTTTGCAAATCTCTATGTCAAACCATAAACACTGCTACCACACTCCACTTGATACTATTTGCAAATGGCTGCTCCACTATACGTATCCAGATTGCTACTACTAGTCATCCGGATAGGTGTTAAAGCTTGCATCGACGTAACTCTTTACGACGAACTCTTTATCACCTCCATAATCAAGAAACATTTCCTTAGTCCTCTGGTTACTAAGGATAATTCCGACCGCTGTCCACTGATCCACTCCTGGACCACTCTTGTACCCCTTGACAGACTCATGGCAAGGCACACATAGGTGCGGTACACAGCATGGCATAATATAGAGCCTATGGCTAAGACATAGGGGATGACGTTCGTCCTTTCTCTTTCTTCTGCCGTTGTCGAGCTTTGAGTCTCACTCAACTTCACACCTTACAAATCAGACGAGAACTATTTCTCTGGTTGATCCATTTTGATCTCTTTCAAAATCTTGTCAAGGTATGCACTCATTGAAAGTCTCATCAAGCATCTTGATCTATCTCTATAGATTTTGATGCTCAACAATTAGGTAGCTTTATCCAGGTCTTCCTTTGAAAAACACTTTTCAAACAACCTTTTATGCCTTCCAGAAATTCTACATTATTTCCGATCAACAATATGTCAACCACATATACTTATCAGAAACTCTACAGTGCTCCCACTCACTTTATTGCAAATACAAGTTTCTCGTAAACTTTGTATAAACTACAGAAACTTTGATCACCTCACCAAAGTGTATATTCCAACTCCGAGATGCTTGCTTCAGTCCATAGAACGATCACTGAAGCTTGCTCATCTTTTAGCATCCTTAGGACTGACAAAACCTTCTGGTTGTATCACATACAACCTTTCCTTAAGTAAACCGTTAAGGAAACGATGTTTTGACATCCATCTGCCAGATTTCATAATTGAAAATGCAGCAACTGCTAACATAATTCCAACAGGCTTTTAGCATCGCTACGAGTGAGAAAGCCTCATCGCAGTCAACTCCTTGAACTTGTCACAAACAACTTTGCAACAAGTCGAGCTTTACAAATGGTGACATTCACCATCAGTGTTTGTCTTCATTCTAAAGGTCCATTTGTACTCAACGACCTGCCGTCTAACGAGCAAGTCTACCAAAGTCTATACTTGGTTTTCATACATGGATCCTATCTCGGATTTCATGGCCTCTAACCATTCGCCGGAATCCGGGCCCATCATCGCTTCTCCATAGCTCGTAGGTTCATCGTTGTCCAACAACATGATCTCCAAGACAGAGTTGTCGTACCACTTAGGAGCAGTACACATCCTTGTCGACCCACGAAGTTTGATAGTAACTTGATCCTGAAGCTTCATGATCATCATCATTAACTTCCTCTTCAACTAACGTAGGCTTCATAGAAACATCTTTCTGCGTTGCGCTACTCTCTGGTTGAACAAAAGTTTAAGAACCTCATCAAGTTCTATCTTCCTCCCACTCAATTCTTTCGAGAGAAACATTTCCTCGAGAAAGGATCCGTTTAAGCAACAAACACTTTGCACTAGGATCTGAGATTGAAGGTTCACCCAACTGATCTTAGGGTATTCTATGAAGATGCATTTGTCCGCCTTGGGTTCGACCTCATTAGGTGAAAATATTTTCCACACAAGTGTCACAGACCCAAATATTAAGAAATGACAGCTTAAGTTTCTATCAAACCATAATTCACACGGTGTCATCTCAATGGATTTAGATGATGTCCTATTTAAAGTGAATGTAGTTGTCTCTAATGCATAACCCCAAAAATTATAGTAGTAAAACGATAAGAGACATCACATTATGCACTATAACAATAGAGCATGACTATGATGTTCGGACACACCATCACACCATGGTGTTCCAGGTAGCGTTAGTTGTGAAACAAATTTCACATTGTCTTAAGTTGTATGCCAAACTCGTAACTCAGATATTCACCTCCACGATCATATCATGGTCATTTTTATCTTCTTGTCACGATGATCTTTAAACTTCACTCTGAATTTGCTTGCTTCTTTTCAAACGATTCAGACTTGTGTTTCATTAAGTAAATATACACTATATCTACTCAAATCATCAGTGAATGTAAGAAAATAACGATATCCACTGCACGCTACAAGACTCACTAGATTGCATACATCAACATGTATCATTTCCAATGAATCACTTGCCCGCTCCATCCAACGGGGTCCTTTAGTCATCTTGCCCAAGAGGCATGGTTCACATGTCTCAACCGATTCGAAATCGAAGGAGTCCAGCATGGAGTTTCTACACGCGCTTTATACCAATATGACATTTAGCGGCAGTGTCACAAGTATGTGGTACTATCATTATTAACTTTGTATCTTTTGACATCAATGTTATGAACATGTGTACTACTACGATCAAGATTTCAACAAACCATTCTCACTGGGTGCATGACCATTGAAGGTATTATTCATGTAAACAGAATAACCATTCTTCTCTAACTTAAATGAATAACTGTATTGCAGTAAACATGATCTAATCATGTTCAAGCTCAACGCAAAACACCAAATAACATTTATTTAGGTTCGTCACTAATCCTGAAGGTAGAGAGAGCGTGCGATGTTGATCACATCAACCTTGGAAACACTTCCAACACATATCGTCACCTCACCCTTAGCTAGTTCTCCGTTTATTCCGTAGCTTTTATTTCGAGTTACTAACATTTAGCAACCGAACAGATATCCAATACCCAGGTGCTACTAAGAGTACTAGCAAGGTACACATTAATAACTCGTATATCAAATATACTTCTATTAATGTTGCCAGCCTTCTTATCTACAAAGTATCTAGGGTTGTTCCGCTTCAGCGACCGCTCACCTCATAACAGAAGCACTTAGTCTCGGGTTTGAGTTCAACTTTGGGTTGCTTCACTGGAGCAGCAACTGACTTGCTATCCATGAAGTTTCCCTCCTTGCTCTTGCCCTTCTCGAAACTAGTGGTTTGATTAACCATCAACACTTGACTCTCCTTCTTGATTTCTACCTTCGCGGTGTCAAACATCGCGAACAGCTCAGGGATCAACATTTCTTTCCCTGGCATTTTATAGTTAATCACCAAGTTCTAGTAGCTCAGTGACAGTGACTTGGAGAACTACATCAATCACTATCTTATCTGGAAGATCAACTCCCACTCGATTCAAGCGATTGTAGTACCCAGACAGTCTGAGCACATGCTCAACGATTGAGCTATTCTCTTTCATCTTGCAGGCAAAAAATCTCGTTGGAGATCCTATATCTCGCAACTCGGGCACAAGCCTGAGATCACAATCTCAGCTCTTAGAACATCTCATATGTTCCGTGCCGTTCAAAACGTTTCGGAGCCTCAATTCTAAGCCGTAATGCATGACACACTAAACTATCAAGTAGTCATCGAAACGTGTCTGTCAGATGTTCACAACATCTACAGACGACGCTAGATGGGGTGGCGCACCGAGCGGTGCATTAAGGACATAAGCCTTCTGTGCAGCAATGAGGACAATCCTCAGATCACGGACCCAGTCTGCAATTTTGCTACCAACATCTTTCAATTCTATTTCTCTAGGAACATATAAAAATACAAGGGAGCTACAGCGCGAGCTAGTAATCTACAACATAATTTGCAAAGACACTTTGACTATGTTCATGATAATGAGTTCAATTAATCATATTACTTAAGAACTCCCACTCAAATTGACATCCCTCCGATCATTCGAGTGATACATGATCCAAATTTACCAACTCAAGTCCGATTATCCCGTGAATTGAGGTGGCTGCAATGGTGAATATCATCATGTTGATCATATCTACTATATGACTCATGTTCGACCTTTCGGTCTCTTGTGTTCCGAGGCCATGTCTATACATGCTAGGCTTGTCAAGTTTAACCCGAGTGTTCTGCATGTGCAACACTGGCTTGCACCCATTGTATGTGAACGTAGAGTCTATCACGCCCGATCATCACGTGGTGTCTCAACACGACGAACTTTCGCAACGGTGCACACTCGGGGAGAACACAATTTAGCTTGAAATTAAGTGAGGGATCACCTTATAATGCTACCGTCATCCTAAGCAAAATAAGGTGCATAAAAAGGATTAACATCACATGCAAATCATAAGTGACATGATATGGCCACGAACTTGTGCTTTTGATCTCCATCTAGAAAGCACCGGCATGATCTCCATTGTCACCGGCACGACACCATGATCTCCATCATCTTGATCTCCATCAACGTGTCGCCATCGAGGTTGTCACGCCCTACATGCTTCTACTACTATTGCTACCGTAGCGATAAAGTAAAGCATTACATAGCGCTTAATGATTGACACGCAGGTCATACAATAATTAAAGACAACCCTATGGCTCCTGCCGGTTGCCGTATTCAACGACATGCAAGTCGTGAAATTCTATACATCACATGATCATCTCATACATCACATATATCTCATCATGTAATTGGCCATATCACATCACAACATACCCTGCAAAAACAAGTTAGACGTCCTCTAATTGTAGTTGCATGTTTTACGTGGCTGCTACGGGTATCTAGCAAGAACGATTCTCACCTACGCATAAACCACAACGGTGATACATAGATTGCTTTTCAACCTTCTCAAGGACCGCCTTTGTCGAATCCGATCCAACTAAAGTGAGAGAAACTGTCACCCGCAAGCCATCTAGGCAACAAGTTGTGTCGAGGGAACCGGTCTCTCGTAAGCGTACGAGTAATGTTGGTCCAGGCCGCTTCATCTCACAATCCCGCTGAACCAAAATACGACCAAGGGAGGAAGCAATCTAAGCATCAACGCCCACAAACCTTTTGTGTTCTACTCGAGATCTCATCGAACCATCAATCTAGCTCATGATGCCACTGTTGGGGAACATCGCATGGGATTTTTTTTTTCCTACGCACACGCAAACCTATCCATGGTGATGAGCATCTACGAGAGGGAGAGTGGATCTACGTACCCTTGTAGATCGCTAAGCGGGAAGCGTTAAGAAACGCGGTTGGTGTAGTCGAACTTCTTCGCGATCCAAATCACCGAGCGTCCCGCGATCCAATCACGAACCGTCCCGCGAACACATCATGATCCGTCCCGTGAACTCATCACGATCCGTCTCACGATCTTGATCACGATCTGTCCCGCGAACTCATCACGATCTGTTCCGTGATCACATCACGAACCGTCTCACGATCTCGATCACGGTCCTTCCGATCTAGCGCCGAACGGACGACACCTCCGCGTTCAGCACACGTGCAGCTTGATGACGATCTCCACCGTCTCGATCCAGCGAGAGGAGGTGGAGAGGAGAGAGAGTTCACCGGCAGCGTGACGGCGCTCCGGTGATGGTGGTGGAGCAATTCCGACAGGGCTTCGCCTAAGCGCTGCGGAACTACGATCTAGAGGAGAAACTATGCACCGGTGGAACAGGTAGCACGTGGCCGGAAATTCTGTCCAAAAACCACCCAATCCACTAGTATATATAGGAGGAGAGGAGAGGAGAGGCAGCCAAGGACTTTGGGTCGGCCGAAATAGGAGGTGGGAGCAATCCTACTTCACCTCTTGCCTCCTATTGGCTGATTTTCCACTTTTTGCTTTAGGACTTTCTCTCCTGCGCCATGGGACTTTGTGGCTGTTTTCCCAGCCCACTAAGGGCTGGTTATTATTCTCCCACAGCCCATGGACCTCTTGGGGTCGAAATACCCCTCCCGGAGGTCCCCCAGTACACTACCGGCACTCCCGGTACACTACCGATACTCCCGGTACACTACCGATGAGCCCGAAACTTTTCCGGCGACCAAACTGGGACATCCTATATATGAATATTTACCTCCGGACCATTCCGGAGCTCCTCATGACGTCCGGGATCTCATCCGGGACTCCGAACAACCTTCGGTCACCACCATACATAACTCTACACTACCGAAACGTCACCGAGCCTTAAGTGTGCAGACCCTGCGGGTTCGAGAACTATGTAGACATGACCGAGACACCTCTACGGTCAATAACCAATGGCGGGACCTGGACGTCCACATTGGTTCCTACATATTCTACGAAGATCTTTATCAGTCGAACCTCTATGTCAAGGATTCAGTTAATCCCGTATAACGTTCCCTTTGTTCTTCGGTATGTTACTTGCCCGAGATTCGATCGTCGGTATCTCCATACCTAGTTTAACCTCGTTACTGGCAAGTCTCTTTACTCGTTCTGTAATACCAGATCCCATGACTAACACTTAGCCACATTGCTTGCAAGGCTTGTTGTGATGTTGTATTACCGAGTGGGCCCTAAGATACCTCTCCGTCACACGGAGTAACAAATCCCAGTCTCGATCCATGCCAACTCAACAAACACCATCGGAGATACCTGTAGAGCACCTTTATAGTCACCCAGTTATGTTGCGACGTTTGATACACACAAGGCACTCCTCCGATATCCGTGAGTTGCATGATCTCATGGTCATAGGAACATATACTTGACATGCAGAAAACAGTAGCAATAAACTGACACGATCATATGCTATGTTTGTAGTTTGGGTCTTATCCATCACATCATTCTCCTAATGATGTGATCCCGTTATCAAATGACATCTCATGTCCATGGCTAGGAAACCTTAACCATCCTTTGATCAACGAGCTAGTCCATTAGAGGCATACTAGGGACATGGTTTTGTCTATGTATCCACACATGCATTTAAGTCTCCGATCAATACAATTATAGCATGGATAATAAACGATTATCATGAACAAGGAAATATGATAATAACTAATTTATTATTGCAAGGAGGGTACCGAGGGACCATCAGGAGGGGTGTCACGCCCCTAGGGGCCTCATGGGCTGTGGGAGGAGACAAACCAGCCCCTAGTGGGATGGCCAAAGCCTCCACTAAAGCCCATGAGGTTTGAGAAAAAATTCCAAAGGTGGAGAGGTGGAAAGAGTTTCCAAGTGAAAAGGAGGAACCGTATTCATAATAGGATTGAGTAGGACTCCTCCACCTCCAATTTCGGCCAACTCTTGAGGTTTTGAGGCTGACTCCTCCCCTCCCTCCCTCCTATATATACGAGAAGATTTAGAGGGGATAGCTGTAACAGCCCGGGACCGACGCTCCAGAAGATTCTAGAAGATTCCCCTTTTATTTCCGTTGTCGTCTGTGTTTCGTCTGGTTGTCGCATTCATCTTTGAATCATTCGCATCATCTGCATAGCATCGTAACCTGTTTTTGAAAACTTGCATCCGTTCGTAGTCGCCGGTTCTCTTCGTTCTTGCCGTTGCCCGTTTCGAGACCGACCACACATGCACGTGCCCGCGACACCGTTAAATAGAACCGTGTTTAAAGTGCGCGAAAAAATATTCTCGGATCGAGTTTAAACTTGGCGTGCGGCCTTGTTATGTTGTAGGTAGACCGCCCGTCGAATTTCGTCGTGTTTGGAGTTCGGTTGATATCTCGTCGGTCATTCGTAGCAGTACGGTCATCGGTATTTCGTCGGACGTTTGTCGGTGTTTTAAATCTTCGTGTCACGGGCCGCAACTTCCCTCTCTTCCCCTCCTAGTCCATCTGCATAGCCACCGTACCCCCCCTCCGCTTCAGGACCGTCGAATCGACATCTGGCGGTCCGAAAACGGACAGGACCTGCTAACCCTAGCCCGAAACCTATAAATAGCCCCTCCCTCTTCCTAATTGGGCAGCCAACCCTAATCCCCCTAGAATCCTATGCGAAACTATCCCCTTCTCCCTCCTCTATCCGTTAGGCCTGCCCGAGCCCATATGAGCCTGAGGAAGCCCATCTGGGCCCGTTCCCGAGCTCCTCCCGTGCTCCCATGGCAGCCCCGATCCCGCAGCTCCCCTTGGCCGCATCCCCGCCGGTCGCCGGAGTTGCCCCTGGCCGGAGCCGCCGCAGCCCTCGCCGGCCGGACCTCCTCCCTCGCCTTGTCCTTCTCCGTCTCCTCTCCCTCCTCTAAGCCCTCATGGCCTCTCTCTCTCCTGTTGCAGGTCCGAAGCTGCCGCAGCTCGCAGCCATGTCGTCGGCCCTTCTTCTGCCGCCGCCGTTCCAGATCCGGTGAGGAGTCGCCGTATCCCAAGCCCATGGCCCGGATCTGTCAGGTCCCGGCCTCCCCTGGCCTCCCCTCATCGGTGACGCTCGCCGCCGCCGCTTCCCTGCGCTTGGGAGGACGAGCCTCGCCCCGTTGACCGAGCGTGCCCGCTCGTGCGTGAGCGCCCGCATGGGCCTGGCCAGCGCAGCGGCCCAACTGCGCCTCCCCCTTCTTGCCAGCCGGCCCATGAGGCCCATTGGGTGAGCCAGACCTCCCTTTGCATTTGATTTTTTATTTTTATTTTGTGTGTGTAGGTTTTTGCAGATTTAAAATGTTAATAGCTAATTATCCGTGCATCGCATGTAATAACTTTGAACATGTAAAATGTGTAGAATTTCATCTAGTTTCACAATAATCAATTTTCATCTCTGTTTAAAATACTTAACCTTGTGGTTTGCATCATTTTGCATATATGTCATATTTTCGCATTGTGCATAAATATTTGTTCGTGCATCGGAATTAAGTAAAAACCATATAATAAATTGTTCATATCATCGACATCACATTTTCATGCATGTTTAAAATATTGACATGGTGTTTGCATTTATTTTGCATTAATGAATTGCTATAACGTGATTAGGCCGAATACTCGCATATTTAATTGTGATTAATTTTCTACATGAACCCATGCATATTATATATGTTCTCGGGGTAGAAAAATCCATAGGAATCATCTGTACATTTAGTTTTGTCATTTGTGCATTTTGTGTGCATGTCATTATTGCCGTGATGCCCTTTTGTTATTTTCGTGTGATTTAATCTGTGCATGATATGATTTAACTTTGAACATGAGAAATGCTCTTTGGTATGTGTCCTAGCCCCTGGACATTTTGCTTGTCGTAGAAATGCATGTTTAGGTGTTGTTTTGTTGTTGTCAAGTTGCTATAAAATTCTGCTGTTTCGAGATGCTAAAATATTTCTGTCTGGAATGTGTAATATTTTGTTGCTTTCTTGCCATGTGATTTTGCTAGTGATCTAGACCTCTTTTGTGGTAGGTGTAATGGGGTTATTTGTAGTTGATATTGTCCTTTAGAATGCTGTTAAGTTTCGTGCGATTTTATGACCTGTAGCATATAGTTTCATTGCTGTCAATATGCCTTCATGATAAAAACTGCACTGTCAAAAACTGCTATTTTCACTAAGTCTGAAACTGTTTTCAAGTAGCCTCCTTGTGAGCTTCCCACCATGTGATCCATGCATGTATTGATTATGATATGTGAAGATGAAATGATGTGGGGGTTATATACTATTGCCCCATGCTTAGTTTGTGCATTTTAGAATGGTCTAACTTGTTATTTTCTCGTGTGCAAAATGCTATCTTGTTGTTTTGGGCAGATTTTGACTATAACTTGTGTTGGTTGTATTGGATGAACCGTAGCTCCGTTTTGTACATGTTGCATATGTGACTTGCTTAGAATCTCATGTAGTTTCATAATAACTTTCTGCATTCATGATTTGAAATGTTTGTGACTGTTTTCCCATGCATTTGCATTCATGACATGTGTATCTTGTGTGGTTCTTATCTTTTAGACCGCAGCTCAGTTTGAAATGTTCTATGTATGTAAATTGACTAGAATGACGTGTAAAATAACCTGGTATACTTTATTTCACTGTTTAACAAATATAAAATGTGATTAGTTCAGATCTGGACCAATTTCGAAAATTATCATATGAGGTCATATCGGAAATGCTATAAGTTATTTCCGGCCTCATTTAAGATGCCTAGATAGTTAGTTTACTTATGCTTCACCTCTTGACATGTTTAACAACATTTAATATTGTCGTGTACCTAACAAGAGGGAACTAAATAATTCGAATGTGGAGTTTTGTCAATATGCAACTCGTTGCATATTGAGCTTCACCTAATGTGTAGAAGTTGATTGTTGTGTTTGTCATGCCTTGCATAATTAAACCGGACATGCATCATATTTGGTTGCGCATCGTGTCATGCATATGTTGTGGTGTATCTTGTGTTGATTATTGCTTCAGATTGCTTCTTCTCGATATAGTTCCGAAAGCGTTCAGAGTGTGAGGATTCGTTCGACTACGTTGGCTCATCTTTTTCATGGACTCGTTCTTCTTCCGAGAGGGATCTCAGGCAAGATGACTCATTTCCCTGGATACCATTACTATCATTGCCATGCTACTTGTTCAACTTTTTATCGTTATGTCTCGCTACCTACCACCTGTTTGATAAGCCTCCCAACATTGACATGATAAGCCTCTAACCTCTCCATATCCCAGCAAACCTTTGTTTGGCTATGTTACCGCTTGTTCAGCCCTTCTTATAGCCTTGCTAGTTGCAGGTGCAATTGCTTCCATGTGTCAACATGGGTATTAGTTTGTTATATCACAATATTATTGCTATTTAATTTAATGCACATATATACTTGGTAAAGGGCGGAAGGCTTGGCCTTTTGCTCGGTGTTTTGTTCCACTCTTGCCGCCCCTAGTTACTTGTGAACCGGTGTTATGTTCCATAATTGAGCGCTCCTAACATGCTTGGGGTTGTTATGGGGACCCCCTTGATTTTCGTTTTAGGATAAAACTTTTCTGGCAAGGCCCAACTTTGGTACTACATTTTTCCATCATAATTAAACCGATCACCTTATTAAAGCATAGAGGGTCGCCCCCTCGTGGATTAATTTAACATAATACAGGGGGCCAGTGCTGCTGGTGCTGGTCTAAACTAGAGCACCGTGCGGGCTACCTAGGGCAACTCGGGACGTCAGTTACTGTACGCTTCGCTTATCCGGTTGTGCCCTGAGAATGAGATACGCGGCTCCTATCGGGATTGTCGGCACGTCGGGCAGCCTTGCTGGACTTCTTTTATCATTCTCGAACGTCTTGAGTAAGGAATTCTGATCTTCTTCGGGCTATCTTGAGGTGTTGGATTTCCTTTGGAATTGCCTAGGAAGATCACGAGGTCCGTGGTTGAGGTTTTTCCCGTTGCGTGTGGTTAATTTGTGATGGATAAGTTGGAGCACCCCTACAGGGTTAAATCTTTTCGAGAAGCCGTGCCCGCGGTTATGCGGCAAACTTGGATACTTTGTTTAACACCCGGTCATAGCAAACTTGAAGTAAACTCAAATAAAAATACACCAACCATGTGCATAACCGTGACTGTCTCTTCTCGTGAGTTCTTATCCGAAAGAGAACACGGTGGGGTTATGTTTGACGTAAGTAGGTGTTCAGGATCAGTTAGTGATCATTTCTAGTTCACGTTCGTTATGTGTAGACCACCATACTTTACTTTCTGTACTCGTAAGTTAGCCACTCAAATAAATGCTTAGTTGCTTGCTGCAGCCTCACCACTTAACCATACCTCACCTATTAAGCTTTAATAGTCTTGATACCCTTGGAAATGAGATTGCTGAGTCCCTGTGGCTCACAGATTACTACAACAATAGTTGCAGGTACAGGTATTGTGATGATTTGACGTGAGCGCGTCGCTTGATTTGATTTGGATTTCTTCTTCTTCTTCTTCAGCAATCTTGGATGGGTTCCAGGCGGCAGCCTGGGATACCAAGGGTGGATGTCATTTTATCGTTTGATTTCGTCCGTAGACGGACCCTGCTCTTATGTATGAATTTTGAGATGTTATTGTATTTGATGTGACTCTAATGTAGCTTGTGGCGAGTGTAAGGCAATTCCATATACTCATCTCTTCTATACATGTACTTGTAATGATATCCATTCTTGCGAACGCATCGAGATGCGCTGCTATCCTTGTCGAGGCCCTCGTGCCGAAATAAGGATAGGACCGCATCTTGGGCGTGACAATAGCTAACCCTAATAGCCACGTGCTGCCCTCTAGATCGGTTTTCAGCGGTGCTTAGGGAAAGCCCTGCTGGAATAGCTCCACCACCATTGCCGCAATTCCGTCGCACTGCCGGAGAACTCATCTACCTCTCTGCTCCCTCCTGCTGGATCAAGAAGGCGGAGATCGTCATCGACCTGTACGTGTGCAGAACGCGGAGGTGCCGTCCGTTCGACACTAGATAGGAAGGACCGTGATCAAGATCGCGAGACGATTCGTGATTGGATCATGGGATGGATTGTGATGAGATCACGGGATGGATCGTGATGAGATCGCGGGACAGATCGTGATGGGATCTCGGGACACTCGGCGATTTGGATCGCGAAGACGTTCAACTACATCAACCGCGTTTCTTAACGCTTCCCGCTTAGAGATCTACAAGGGTATGTAGATCCACTCTCCCTCTCATAGATGTTCATCACCATGGATAGATCTTGCGTACGCATAGGAATTTTTTTGTTTCCCATGGAATATTCCCCAACAGTGGCATCATGAGCTAGGTCTATGTGTAGATGAGATCTCGAGTATAACACAAAGAATTTGTGGGCGTTGATGCTTAGATTTCTTCCTCCCTTGGTCGTGTTTTGGTTCAACGGCATTGTGGGATGAAGCGGCCCGGACCAACCTTACTCGTATGCTTACAAGAGACCGGTTCCATCGACTGACGTGTAACTTCATTGCACAAAGATGGCTGGCGGGTGTCTCTTTCTCCTATGTTAGTTGGATCGGATTCGACAAAGGCGGTCCTTAAGAAGGTTGAAAAGCAACTTATGTATCACCGTTGTGGTTTTGCGTAGGTGAGAATTGTTCTTGCTAGATACCTGTAGCAGCCACGTAAAACTTGCAACAACAACTAGAGGACGTCTAACTTGTTTTTGCAGGGTATGTTGTGATGTGATATGGTCAATTACATGATGAGATATATGTGATGTATGAGATGATCATTTGTTGTATAGAATATCACAAATTGCATGTCGATGAGTACGGCAACCGGCAGGAGCCATAGGGTTGTCTTTAATTATTGTATGACCTGCGTGTCAATCATTAAGCGCTATGTAATGCTTTACTTTATCGCTAAATGGTAGAAATAGTAGTAGAAGCATGGTGGGCGCGACAACCTCGATGGCGACACGTTGATGGAGATCAAGATGACGGAGATCATGGTGTCATGCTGGTAACGATGGAGATCATGCCGGTGCTTTGGAGATGGAGATCAAAAGCACAAGTTCATGGCCATATCATGTCACTTATGATTTGCATGTGATGTTAATCCTTTTATGCACCTTGTTTTGCTTAGGACGATGGTAGCATTATAAGGTGATCCCTCACTTAAATTTCAAGATAAATTGTGTTCTCCCTGAGTGTGCACCATTGTGAAAGTTCGTCGTGTCGCGACACCACGTGATGATCGGGTGTGATAGACTCTACGTTCACATACAACGGGTGCAAGACAGTGTTGCACATGCAAAACACTCGGGTTAAACTTGACGAGCCTAGCATGTATAGACATGGCCTCGGAACACAGTAGACCAAAAGGTCGAACATGAGTCATATAGTAGATATGATCAACATGATGATGTTCACCATTGAAACCACCTCAACTCACGTGATGATCGGACTTGAGTTGGTGAATTTGGATCATGTATCACTTGAATGACCGGAGGGATATCAATTTGAGTGGGAGTTCTTAAGTAATATGATTAATTGAACTCATTATCATGAACATAGTCAGTAGTGTCTTTGCAAATTATGTTGTAGCTCACGCTGTAGCCCCCTTGAATTTTTATATGTTCCTAGAGAAATAGAGTTGAAAGACGATGGTAGCAATATTGCGGACTGGGTCCGTGATCTGAGGATTGTACTCATTGCTGCACAGAAGGGTTATGTTGTTAATGCACTGCTCGGTGCGCCACCCCCTCTAGCATCGTCTATAGATGTTGTGAACATCTGACAGGCACGTTCCGATGACTACTTGATAGTTCAGTGCCTCATGAATTACGTCTTAGAATTAAGGCTCCAAAACGTTTTGAAACGTCATGGAACATATGAGATGTTCTAAGAGCTGAAATTGGGATCTCAGGTTCATGCCCGTGTTGTGAGATATGAGATCTCCAACAAGATTCTTTGCCTGCAAGATGAAGGAGAATAGCTCAATTGTTGAGCATGTGCTCAGATTGTCTGGGTGCTACAATCACGTGAATCGAGTGGGAGTTGATCTTCCAGATAAGATAATAATTGATATAGTTCTCCAAGTCACTGTCACTAAGCTACTAGAGCTTTGTGATGAACTATAAAATGCCAGGGATGGAAATGATGATCCCCGAGCTATTCGCGATGGTTGACACCGTGAAGGTAGATATCAAGAAGGAGCATCAAGTGTTGATGGTTAGTAAAACCACTAGTTTCGAAAGTGGAAAGGGTAAGGAGGGAAAAATTCATGGATGGCAAGTCAGTTGCTGCTCCAGTGAAGCAACCCAAAGTTGAACCCAAACCCAAGACTAAGTGCTTCTATTATGAGGAGAGCAGTCGCTGAAGTGGAACACCCTAGGTACTTGGTAGATAAGAAGGATGGCAAAGTCAACATAAGTATATTTGATATACGTGTTATTGATGTGTACCTTGCTAGTACTCCTAGTAGCACCTAGGTATAGGATACCGGTTCGGTTGCTAAATGTTAGTAACTCGAAATAAAAGCTACAGAATAAACGAAGACTAGCTAAGGGTGTGGTGACGATGTGTGTTGGAAATGTCTCCAAGGTTGATGTGATCAACATCGCATGCTCTCTCTACTGTCGGGATTAGTAACAAACCTAAATAAGTGTTATTTTGGTGTTTGCGTTATGCATGAACATGACTGGATCGTGTTTATTGCAATAGGGTTATTCGTTTAAGTTAGAGAATAATGGTTATTCTGTTTACATGAATAATACCTTCAATGTTCATGCACCCAATGAGAATGGTTTGTTGAATCTTGATCCTAGTAATACACATGTTCATAACATAGATGCCAAAAGATACAAAGTTAATAATGATAGTACCACATACTTTTAGCACTGCGGCTAAATGTCATATTGTTGTAAACCGCATGAAGAAACTCCATGCCGATGGATCTTTGGACTCATTCGATTTTGAATTGGTTGAGACATGCGGACCATGCCTCGTGGGCAAGATGACTAAAACCCCATTTTCAATATGATGGAGCGGTGCAAGTAACTTAGTGGAAATGATACATGTTGATGTATACGGTCCAATGAGTGTTGTAGCGTGCGGTGGATATCGTTATTTTCGTACCTTCACTGATGATTTGAGTAGATATAGTGTATATTTACTTAATGAAACACAAGTCTGAAATGTTTGAAAAGTTCAAGCAAATTCAGAGTGAAGTTTAAAATCATCGTGACAAGAAGATATAAATGTCTATGATATGATCGTGGAGGTGAATATCTGAGTTACGAGTTTGGTATACAACTTAAGAAAATGTGAAAGTTGTTTCACAACTCACTTCACCTGGAACACCATAGTGTGATGGTGTGTCCGAATGTCATAGTCGTGCCTTATTGGATATACAACGTACTATGATGTCTCTTATCGTTTTGCCACTATCATTTTGGGGTTATGCATTAGAGACAACTACATTCACTTTAAATAGGGCAACATCTAAATGCGTTGAGATGACACCATATGAATTATGGTTTGATAGAAATCTAAGCTGTCATTTCTTAATGTTTGGGGTTGCGACGCTTATGTGAAAAAAGGGTTTCACCTAATGAGGTCGAACCCAAAGCGGACAAATGCTCCTTCATGGAATACCCTAAGATCAGTTGGGTATACCTTCTATCTCAGACCCGAGCACAAAGTGTTTGTTGCTAAAACGGGTCCTTTATCGAGAAAGAGTTTCTCTCAAAAGAATTGAGTGGGAGGAAGACAGAACTTGATGAGGTTGTTGAACCTTTGTTTCAACCAGAGAGTAGCGCAGTGCAGAAAGATGTTTCTGTGGAGCCTACATCAGTTGAAGAGGAAGTTAATGATAATGATCATGAAGCTTCGGATCAAGTTACTATCGAACCTCGTAGGTCGACACGGACGCGTACTACTCCTAAGTGGTACGGCAACCCTGTCTTAGAGGTCATGTTGTTGGACAACGACGAGCCTATGAGCTATGGAGAAGCGGCGATGGGCCCGGATTCTGACAAATGGTTAGAGGCCATGAAATCCAAGAAAGGATCCATGTATGAAAACAAAGTATAGACTTTGGTAGACATGCTCGTTGAACGGCAAGCCGTCGAGTACAAATGGACCTTTAAGATGAAGACATGTGCTGATGATAAATGTCACCATTTATAAAGCTCGACTTATCGGAAAGAAGTTTCCGCCAAGTTCAAGGATTTGACTACGATGAGACTTTCTCACCCGTAGCGATTCTAAAGTCTGTTGGAATTATGTTAGCAGTTGCTCCATTTTTCAATTATGAAATCTGGCAGATGGATGTCAAAACATCGTTTCCTTCACGGTTTCCTTGAGGAAAGGTTTTATGGGATACAACCAGAAGGTTTTGTCAGTCCTAAGGATGCTAAAAGGTGTGCAAGCTCCAATGATCCTTCTATGGACTGGAGCAAGCATCTCGGAGTTAGAATATATGCTTTGATGAGGTGATCAAAGTTTTTGAGTCTATACAAAGTTTATGAGAAACTTGTATTTACAATAAAGTGAGTGGGAGCACTATAGAGTTTCTGATAAGCATATGTGGATGGCATATTGTTGATCCCAAATGATGTAGAATTTCTGAAAAGCATAAAAGGTTGTTTGAAAAAGAGTTTTTCAAAGGGAAACCTAGAATGAAGCTACTTAATCGTTAGGTATCAAGATCTATAAGAGATAGATCAAGACAGATGATAAGATTTTTCAATGAGTAAATGCCTTGACAAGATTTTGAAAGAGTTCAAAATGGATCAGTCAAAGAAAGAGTTCTTGCCTGATTTGTAAGGTGTGAAGTTGAGTAAGACTCAAATCTTGATCACGGCAGAAGAAAGAGAAAGGACGAAGGCCGTCCCCTATGCCTTAGCCATAGGCTCTATATAGTATGCCATGCTGTGTACTGCACCTGGTGTGTGCCTTCCCATGAGTGTATCAAGGGGTATAAGAGTGATTTAGGAGTGGATCACTGGACAATGGTCATGATTACCCTTAGTAACTAAAGGACTAAGGAAATGTTTCTCGATTATGGAGGTAATAAAGACTTCGTCGTAGAGAGTTACGTTGATGCAAGCTTTAACACCAATCCGAATGACTCTTAGTAGCAATCCAGATATGTATAATGGAGAAGCCATTTGGAATAGTTCCAAGTGCAGTGTGGTAGGAGTGTTTACAACATGACATAGAGATTTGCAAAGTACACATGGATTTGAAGGTCGCAGACCCGTTGACTAAAAGACCTCTCTCACATGAAAAGCATGATTGAGCCCCAGAACTCATTGGGTGTTAGATTCATAACAATGTGAATCACATGGTGATGTGAACTAGATTATTGACTCTAGTGCAAGTGGGAGACTGTTGGAAATATGCCCTAGAGGCAATATTAAATTAGTTATTATCATATTTCCTTGTTCATGATAATCGTTTATTATCCATGCTAGAATTGTATTGATCGGAAACTCAGATACATGTGTGGATACATAGACAACACCATGTCCCTAGTATGCCTCTAATAGACTAGCTCGTTGATCAAAGATGGTTAAGGTTTCCTAGCCATGGACATGAGATGTCATTTGATAACGGAATTACATCATTAGGAGAATGATGTGCTGGACAAGACCCAAACCATAGACGTAGCATATGATCGTGTCAGTTTATTGCTACAATTTTCTGCATGTCAAGTGTCTGTTCCTGTGACCATGAGATCATGCAACTCACTGACAATGAAGGAGTACCTTGTGTGTATCAAACATCTCAACGTAACTGGGTGACTATAAAGGTGCTCTACAGGTATCTCCGAGGGTGTCTATTGGGTTGGCATGGATCAAGACTGGGATTTGTTACTCCGTGTGACAGAGAGGTATCTCAGGGCCCACTTGGTAATACAACATCACAACAAGCCTTGAAAGCAATGTGACTAAATGTTAGCCACATGATCTTGTATTATGAAACAAGTAAAGAGACTTGCCAATAATGAGATTGAACTAGGTATAGAGATACCGACGATCGAATCTCGGGCAAGTAACATACCGAAGAACAAAGGGAACATCATATGGGATTAATTGAATACTTGACATAGAGGTTCGACCGATAAAGATCTTCATAGAATATGTAGTAACCAATATGGGCATCAAGGTCTCTCTATTGGTTATTGACCATAGAGGTGTCTCGGTGATGTCTACATAGTTCTCGAACCCGCAGGGTCTGCACACTTAAGGTTCGGTGACGTTTCAGTAGTATAGAGTTATGTATGGTGGTGACCGAAGGTTGTTCGGAGTCCCGGATGTGATCCCGGACATCACGAGGAGCTCCAGAGGTAAATATTGATATATAGGAAGTCCCGTTTTGGTCCCCGGAAAAGTTTCGGGCTCATCGGTAGTGTACCGGTTGTGCCGGGAGGGTACCGAGGGACCATCGGGAGGGGTGTCACGCCCCTAGGGGACTCATGGGCTGTGGGAGGAGACAAACAAGCCCCTATTGGGCTGGCCAAATCCTCCACTAGAGCCCATGAGGTTTGAGAACAAAAAAATCCAAAGGTGGAGAGGTGGAAAGAGTTTCCAAGTGGAAAGGAGGAATCCTACTCCTAATAGGATTGGAGTAGGACTCCTCCACCCACAATTTCGGCCAACTCTTGAGGTTTTGAGGATGACTCCTCCCCTTCCTCCCTCCTATATATACTAGATGATTTAGAGGGGATAGCTAGCCCTAATAGTCATGTGCTGCCCTCTCCTCTAGATCGTAGTTTCTCCTCTAGATCGGTTTTCAGAGGTGCTTGGGTGAAGCCCTGCTGGAATAGCTTCACCACTATCGCCGCAATGCCGTCATGCTGCCGGAGAACTCATCTACCTCTCTGCTCCCTCTTGCTGGATCAAGAAGGCGGAGATCGTCATCGAGCTGTACGTGTGCTGAACGCGGAGGTGCCGTCCGTTCGGCGCTAGATCAAAAGGACCATGATCAAGATCATGAGATGATTCATGATTGGATCGCGGGATGGATCGTGATGAGATCGCGGGACGGATCTTGATGGGATCGCGGGACGCTCGGCGATTTGGATTGCGAAGATGTTCGACTACATCAACCGCGTTTCTTAATGCTTCCCGCTTAGCGATCTACAAGGGTATGTAGATCCACTCTCCCTCTCATAGATGCTCACCACCATGGATAGATCTTGCGTGTGCGTAGGAAATTTTTTGTTTCCCATGCAACTTTCCTCAACAGTAAGAAACTGACCTTCCTGCTATCTTCTCATCCGTGGCTTCCGTAGACAATTTTCCTGGTGCTTCTCATTCTTTATGATGTAATTTTAATCCAGACACGCTTTCTAGCATCTGAATGTTTCGTTTTGATTCGAAATCTAGCTCGTTGGCGGACTTGCTCTCAGGACGTGATGAACTTGGGTATGTTACAAGTTTGATTCTTGCACTGGATGTTCTAGAACCTCTAACATGATCGCAATTGGGTTTAGGTACGAGTTTAGTGGATATTTTGTTGTTATTTTCAAACGAACTTGATTTCGTGTTGTGTTCTTCGTCCGCGGGAGTTGTTTCCGCTGCTTCTGCCAATTTTGTGGCTTTTCTATGAAGATTGGTGCCTGATTTGCGTGCATTAGTGAGACTGAATCCTTCCCTCGTTGTTAATTTGATTTGGCAGGCACATACACACCGAAATCGGCCAACTGGATCTTCTACCTCACGCCCGTGGTTCGTTCTTTTAGCGGACAACAAGATGGCACATCACTTTGATGTTTTTGTGGAGCATGACAACGTTCGAAATGGCGGCTAGCGCATTGAAGTCGAGCCAAACGATTAAATCTCGGAACCAAATTCGATTGTGGTTGTTTTTTCAATTATTTTACGTTCGGTTGTACAAGCTAGACTTCTATAACATTTGTACTTGAACTTACGTGGTTGCTTGGTGGTGGCTTAGACGTGCTAACACAAAGATTTTTTTTCATTTGGGGATAGTATTTGATCATCCTCGGTCTCCGGTAGAAGTTAGACTTCTTTGTCTTTAATGGTTGAACTACTGGTTTTCCACATTGCAAGGCGAATGTGCATTGTGATCTATATTTGTCTTGTTTTTTTTTGTAATTTTAATTCTTGAGTTGTTTTTTATTTTTGTACTTTTGTCCCATGAGAAACCATTGGATTAGCCCAAGTATGCACTTTTTTGTAACATATTTTCGTACTTCGAAGAGTGGTAGAACTTCAGTACGTACGTAACCTGAACTTACTAGTATTTTCGTACAACATATTTTTTTCTAATATGTTCATCTTACATGTTTCCAAAACCCTGAATTCTGTGTCTTTACCTTTTGGACTTATTATTTAGATTTTCATTTAAGTTGGATTTAAATATTTTTAATCATTGAAACCACAGAAGTCTCCCTTGCTTGCTCTGGCATTGCGCATGTCAACCAAGCGCGCGTTAGCGTAAGGCCAAGCCGGGGGGAGGGGGTTCGGTACCCCCCTCACCTCCCCCCTGCGAGGCCGAGCCAGGAACGAGCCGGAGCAGGCGACAACATGGCGTGCTACAGCGTCGCATGCTCTAGCGAGTCCATCACACCGCTGACCCCACTATCTATCTTAGGGGTGTCAGGGGGGTTGCGATTGTCCCGGGGGAAACAGAATAAACGCACTACGCCTATCAACCAAGCACACTACATGCGTTAGCACGAGGCCGAGCCGAGGGTGAGGAGGGGGGGGGGTTGGACCCCCTACCCACCCCCGCCGAGGCCAAGCCAGGAATGCGGCGTCGCATGCTTCGACGAGTTCGTCACACCAGTGACCCCACTGTTGTTAGAAATATGCCCTAGAGGCAATAATAAGTTAGTTATTATCATATTTCATTGTTCATGATAATCGTTTATTATCCATGCTATAATTGTATTGATTGGAAACTCAAATATATGTGTGGATACATAGACAACAAAGTGTCCCTAATAAGCCTCTACTAGACTAGCTCGTTGATCAAAGATGGTCAAGGTTTCCTGACCATAGACATGAGTATTCATTTGATAATGAGATCACATAATTAGGTGAATGATGCGAGGGACAAGACCCAACCGTAAGCATAGCATATGATCGTGTTAGTTTATTGCTACTGATTTATCCATGTCAAGCATCCGTTCCTATGACCATGAGATCACGCAAGTCCCTGGCATAGGAGGAATGCCTTGTGGGTATCAAACGTCACAACGTAACTAGGTGACTATAAAGGTGCTCTACAGGTATCTTTGAGGGTGTCTATTGGGTTGGCGTGGATCAAAACTGGGATTTGTCACTCCGTATGACGGAGAGGTATCTCCGAGCCCACTCGTTAATACAACATCACAAGTAGCTTGCAAGAAATGTGACTAAGGAGTTAGTCACGGGATGTTGTATTATGGAACGAGTAAAGAGACTTGCCGGTAACGAGATTGAACTAGGTATGGACATATCGACGATCGAATCTCGAGCAAGTAACATACCGATGGACAAAGGGAACTGAATACGGGATTGATTGAATCCTTGACATCGTGGTTCGACCGATAAAGATCTTCGGATAATATGTCTGAGCCAATTTGGGCATCTGCTACTTTTTGATCTTGTGTTTGTTTTCCCTTGAAGAGGAAAGGGTGATGCAGGAATGTAGATAAGTATCTCCCTGAGTTGTTGAGAACCAAGGTATCAATCCAGTAGGAGGAACAAGCAAGGCCCCAATATATGCACCTACACAAACAATCAAACACTTGCACCCAACAATATAAAGGGGTTGTCAATCGCTTCACGGTTACTTGCAAGGATGGGATCTGATAGATATAGATATAAAAGGGTGCTAGAAGTAAAACTAAATAAAAGTAAATAAAATTACAGCAAGATATTTTTGGTATTTTTGGTTTATAGATCTGAAAATATAATATAGAAAATAGACCCCGGGGACAGAGGTTTCACTAGAGGCTTCTCTCTTGAAGGAAAATAATACGATGGGTGAACAAATTACTGTCGAGTAATTGATAGAAAAGCGCATAGTTATGATGATATCCAAGGCAATGATTATGCATATAGGTATCACGTCCGTGTCAAGTAGACCGAAACGATTCTACATCTACCACTATTACTCCACACATCGACCGACTCCTGCCTGCATCTAGAGTATTAATTTCATGAGAACAAAGTAACGCATTAAGTAAGATGACATGATGTAGAGGGATAAACTCAAGCAAGATGATGAAAAAGCCATTTTTTTATCCTTGGTAGCAACAATACAAATACGTTCCTCGCGACCCCTACTATGTCACTGGGTGAGGACACCACAAGATTGAACCCAAAACTAAGCACTTCTCCCATTGCAAGAATTACCAATCTAGTTGGCCAAAACAAACCAATAACTCGAAGGGGCTTGCAAAGATATGAAATCATGCATATAACAATTCAGAGAAGATTCAAATAATATTCGTAGATAATCTTATCATAAACCCACAATTCACCATATCTCGACAAACACATCGCAAAAGAGTACTACATCAGATAGATCCCCATGAAGATCCCGAGAACATGATATTGAAGAACATGGAGAGAGAAGAAGCCATCTAGCTACTAGATATGGACCCGTATGTCTGTGGTGAACTACTCATGCATCATCGCAAGGGCAATGGAGTTGATGTAGATGCCCTCCGTGATCGAATCCCCCTCCGGCAAATTACCGGAAAAGGCTCCAAGATTGGATCTCTTGGGAACATAGGCTTCCGGCGGCGGAAAAGTTTTATCGTTGCTCTTTTTGGAATTGGGGGATATTTCTCAATTTATAGGGTGAAGATTAGGGTTGGAGGAGCTACGGGGGAGGGGGGGGGGCACAAGCCGGGGGGCGTGGCCCCGTCCTAGGCCGCGCCAGGGTTGTTTGTGGCCCACCCGTAGACCTTCTGGCCTCTTCTTCCAGTCCCGTAGGTTGCTTCTGTTCCAAGAAAAATCATCATAGAACTTTATTCTGTTTTGAGTCCGTTTGATATTACTTTTCTGCAATACCCAAAAACAAGGAAAAAATTATAGATACGTTGGAGACGTATCAGCATCCCCAAGCTTAATTCATGCTCGTTCTCGAGTAGGTAAATGATAAAAACCTATTTTTTTATGTGGAATGCTACCTAACATATTTATACATGTAATATTCTTTATTATGGCATGAATTTTTAGATCCATAAGACTCAAAACAAAAGTTTAATGTTGACATAAAAACAGTAATATTTCAAGCATACTAACAAAGCAATTGTGTCTCTTCAAAATAACATGGCAAAAGAAAGTTATCCCTACAAAATCATATGGTCTGGCTATGCTCCATCTTCCCCACACAAAGTATTTATATCATGCACAACCCTGATGACAAGTCAAGCAATTGTTTCACACCGTTTATGTTCTCAAACCTTTTCAACTCTCACACAATACATGAGCGTGAGACATGGATATAGCACTATAGGTGGAATAGAATATGGCGGAGGTTGTGAAGAAAAGGAGGAGATGGTCTCACATCAACTAGGCGTATCAACGGGCTATGGAGATGCCCATTAATAGATATCAATGTGAGTGTGTAGGGATTGCCATGCAACGGATGCACTAGAGCCATAATTGTATGAAAGCTCAAAAAGAAAATAAGTGGGTGTGCATCCAACCTGCTTGCTCATCAAGACCTATGGCATTTTGAGGAAGCACATCATTGGAATATACAAGCCAAGTTATATAATGAAAAATTCCCACTAGTATATGAAAGTGACAAAATAGTAGACTCTCTATCATGAAGATCATGGTGCTACTTTGAAGCACAAGTGTGGAAAAAACATAGTAGCATTGTCCCTTCTCTCTTTTCTCTCATTTTTTGGTGGTCATCTTTGGCCTCTTTTTTTTATTTGGGCTTCATTGGCCTCTTTTAGTTTTCGTAAAGTCCGGCGTCTCATCCCAACTTGTGAGGGAATCATAGCTTCCATCATCCTTTCCTCACATGGGACAATTCTCTAATAATGATGATCATCACATATTTATTTACTTACAACTCAAGAATTACAACTCGATACCTAGAACAAAATATGACTCTATATGAATGCCTCCGGCGGTGTACCGAGATGTGCAATGATCTAGCATAGCAAATGACATCAAAAAACGGACAAGACATGAAAACATCATGCTAGCTATCTTATGATCATGCAAAGCAATATGAAAATGATGGTGCGTGTCACAATAAACGAAACGGTGGAAGTTGCATGGCAATATATATCGGAATGGCTGTGGACATGCCATAATAGGTAGGTATGGTGGCTGTTTTGAGGAATGGTATATGGTGGGTTTAATGCACTGGCGAAAGTTGCGTGGTACTAGAGAGGCTAGCAAAGGTGGAAGGGTGAGAGTGCGTATAATCCATGGACTCACATTAGTCATAAAGAAATCACATACTTATTGCAAAAGTCTATTAGTTATCAAAGCGAAGCATTAGACGCATGCTCCTAGGGGAGAGGTTGGTAGGTGTTAACCATCGCGCGCTCCCGACCCTCACACAAAGGATGACAATCAATAAACAAATCATGCTCCGACTTCGTTACATAACGGTTCACCATACGTGCATGCTACGGGAATAACAAACCTTTAACACAAGTATTTCTACCAATTCACAACTACTCACTAGCATGACTCTAATATCACCATCTTTATATCTCAAAACTTTATGCAAGGAATCAAACTTCTCATAGTATTCAATGCACTTTATATGAAAGTTTTTATTATATCCCTCTTGGATGCCCATTATATTAGGACTAAATTCATAACCTAAACCAGTTACCATTATGTTTAAAGACTTTCAAAATAATATAATTGAAGTACGAGAGTTCAATTATTTCTATAAAATAAAACACCACCGCACTCTAAAAAGATATAAGTGAAGCACTAGAGCAAAATTGCCTATTTCAAAAGATATAAGTGAAGCACATAGAGTATTCTAATAAATTCATGATTCATGCATGTATCTCTCAAAAGATGTGTGTAGCCAGTATGATTGTGGCATACTAAAAAGCAAATACTCATATCATACAAGATGCTCCAAGCATAACACATATCATGTGGTGAATAAAAAATATAGCCTCAAGTAAATTTACTGATGGATTGAAGACGAAAGAGGGGATGCCTTTCGGGGCATCCTCAATCTTAGGCTCCTTGGTATCCTTGAATATTCCTTGGAATGCCTTGGGCATCCCCAAGATTAGGCTCTTGCCACTCCTTATTCCATAGTCCATCAAATCTTTACCCAAAACTTGAAAACTTCACAGCACAAAATTCAACAGAAAACTCGTGAGATCCGTTAGTATAAGAAAAATAAATCACCACTTTAGGTATTGTTGTGAACTCATTATTTATTTATATTGGTGTAATATCTACTATATTCCAACTTATCCATGGTTCATAACCTCAGACACGAAATTTGTATATCAAAGTTGTGTAAAAATTTCAGACTCACTCGACACTCTGGTAAATTTCCAAAATTCTTGGACTGAGCGCAAATGTTTCTGTTTTTTAGCAAGATCAAATCAACAATCACCGTACAACATCCCAAAGATCTTACTTGGCTCAAACACTGATTAAAACACCAAAAAAGTACTATAGAGGTAATAATGTGTGAAACACCCAAAACAGAAGCAAAGAACAAAAACATAAAAAATAAAATTGGGTTGCCTCCCAACATGCGTTTTCTTTATTGCCATCAAGATAGGCTTAGGATAACAATGATGCTCACATAAAAGACAAGAGTTAAGGCACAAAGAGAGCATCATAATACATGTGACAAGCACATTTAAGCCTAACACACTTCCTATGAATAGGGATTTTATAAGCAAACAATCGATGGGAGTAAGAATCAACTAGCATAGGATGGCAAAGGAAGCATAAGTTCGAAACTTTGAACACATATGGAGGAAACTTGATATTGTTGCAATTCCTACAAGCATATGTTCCTCCCTCATAATAATTTTCAGTAGCATCATAAAGGAATCTTACAATTTAACTATCACATAAAGCATTCTATTCATGATCTACAAGCATAGAGAATTTATCACTTTTCACATAAGAAAAATCATTTTCATTCATGGTAGTGGGTGAAAACTCAACAAAATAACTACCATGTGACACTTGATTGTCATAACCAAATTGAATATTAGAGTAATTATGAAAAGTTTTGTGGTTATCATTACCAATTATAGCATACGTGTCATCACCAAAACTTGGGGAACAAAAAATATCATCTTCATCAAGCATAGCATCCCCAAGCTTGTGGTTTTTCATATCATTAGCATCATGGATATTCAGGGAATTCATACTAAAAACATGGCAATCATGCTTTTCATTCAAGTAATTATCATGAACCACCTTATTAATTTATGATTTCAACACTTCATCAAAATTTTCAAATTCATGATTTTGAAACAAAACTTCATAGAGATAATCAAGTGCACTCAACTCACTAGCAATTGGTTCATCATAATTTGGCCGTTTTAAAAGATTAGCAAGTGGATGAGGATCCATATCAATAGATTTTTAGCAAGCGAAGATGCAAGCAAATAGAAGGAACATGGCAACACAAGCAAATATAGCAAGCAAGCAAAAAAGGCAAACTACAAAAGAGGGCGAATAAAAAGGCAAATCTTTTTGGTTTTTTTTCTTCTGAATATCGTTTTAGAAGTGGGGAGAGGAAAACGGCAAATAATGTAAATGTAAGAGATGAGTTTGTGATGGGTACTTGATAGTCTTGATGTAGACTTCCTATGTGTCCTCCCTGGCAACGGCGCCAGAAATCCTTCTTGCTACTTCTTGAGCTTGCGTTGGTTTTCCCTTTAAGAGGAAAGGTTGATGCAACAAAGTAGATAAGTATTTTCCTCAGTTATTGAGAACCAAGGTATAAATCCAGTAGGAGGAACAAGCAAGGCCCCAATTTATGCACCTACACAAACAATCAAACACTTGCACCCAACAATATAAAGGGGTTGTCAATCCCTTCATGGTTACTTGCAAGGATGAGATATGATAGAGATAGATATAAAAGAGTGCTAGAAGTAAAAGTAAATAAAAGTAAATAAAAGTAAATAAAATTACAACAAGATATTTTTGGTATTTTTGGTTTATAGATCCGAAAATATAATATGGGAAATAGACCCGGGGGCCATAGGTTTCACTAGAGGCTTCTCTCTTGAAGGAAAATAATAAGGAGGGTGAACAAATTACTGGAGTAATTGATAGAAAAGCGCATAGTTGTGAAAATATCCAAGGCAATTATTATGCATATAGGTATCACGTCCGTGTCAGGTAGAACGAAACAATTCTGCATCTACTACTATTACTCCATAGATCGACCGACTCCTGCCTGCATCTAGAGTATTAAGTTCATGTAGAACATAGTAACGCACTGAGTAAGATGACATGATGTAGAGGGATAAACTCAAGCAATATGATGAAAACCCCATCTTTTTATCCTTGATAGAAGCAATATAAATACGTGCCTCACTACCCCTACTATGTCATTGGGTGAGGACATCGCAAGATTGAACCCAAAACTAAGCACTTCTCCCATTGCAAGAATTACCAATCTAGTTGGCCAAACCAAACCAATAACTCGAAGGGGCTTGCAAAGATATGAAATCATGCATATAAGAATTCAAAGAAGATTCAAATAATATTCATAGATAATCTTATCATAAACCCACAATTCATCGGATCTCAACAAACACACAGAAAAAGAGTATTACATCAGATAGATCCCTATGAAGATCATGGAGAACATGGTATTAAAGAACATAGAGAGAGAAGAATCCATCTAGCTACTAGATATGGACCCATAGGTCTATGGTGAACTACTCACGCATCATCGGAAGGGCAATGGATTTGATGTAGATGCCCTCCGTGATCGAATCCCCCTCCGACAAACTACCAGAAAAGGCTCCAAGATTGGATCTGTCGAGAACAGAGGCTTCCGGCGGCGGAAAAGTATTATCGTGTGTCTTTTTGGTATTGAGGGAATATTTCTGAATTTATAGGCTGAATATTAGCGTTGGAGGAGCTACGGGGGGCCCACAAGCCAGCCCCCAGGCCGCGCCAGGGTGGCTTGTGGCCCACCCGTAGACCTTCTGGCCTCCACTCCAAGTCTCGTAGGTTCCTTCTGGTCCAAGAAAAATCATCGTAGAATTTTATTCCGTTTGGACTTCGTTTGATATTCCTTTTCTGCAATACTCAAACACAAGGAAAAAACAAAAACTGGCACTGGGCACTAGGTTAATAGGTTAGTCCCCAAAATAATATAAAATGGCATATTAATGCATATAAAACATCCAAAACAGATAATATAATAGCATGGCACAATCAAAAATTATAGATATGTTGGAGACGTATCAACATCTAGGTCCCTCTATTGCTTATTGACCGTAGAGGTGTCTCGATCATGTGTGCATAGTTCTCGAACCCGCTGGGTCTGCACACTTAACGTTCGATGATGATATAGTGTTGATGCGTTATATATGTTGGTGACTAGAAGTTGTTCAAAGTCCCGGACAAGATCCCGAACATCACGAGGAGCTCCGGAATGGTCCGAAGGTAAAGATTTATATATGGGAAGTCATACTTTGGCTACCGGAAAAGTTTTGGATTTTTCCAGTATTGTACAGGGAAGCTTGTAGAAGGTCCCGGAAACTTCCGTAGGAATCAGAAAGTCCACCAAGGGTTCCACCATGTCCCAAGGGTTTTCATGGGCTGAGGGGAGACACCGTGGCCTTATTGGGCCAAGCGCACAAGTCCCTCAAGTCCCTTGTAGTTGGGAAGGGTGCAAAGTCCACCTTTGTATGGAAGGGTACGAGGGGGACTAGGATTCCACCTCCTCCCCCTTGGCTGCGTCCTAGAGTATGGAGGGGCTGTTCCCCACGTCCCTCCACCTATATATAGAGGGGAGGGGCACCCCAAGTGGACACACAAAGCCCTTCGCGCCCCTCTCCCTAGATTGTTTTATCCCCCGTTCACGATTACAGTAGCGCTAGGCGTAGCCCTACCGGGATAGCACCACCACCGCCACCACCATGTCGTCATGTTGCCGGAGAACTCATCTACTAATACGCCCTCGCTCACTGGATCGAGGAAGTGGAGACGTCATCGAGCTGTATGTGTGTTGAACGCGGAGGTGCCGTCCGTTCGGCACTAGATCAGGACGGATCGTGATTGGATCGCGGGACGGATCGTAATTGGATCGCGAAGACGTTTGACTACATCAACTGCGTTTATTAATGCTTCCTCTTAGAGATCTACAAGGGTATGTAGACACACTCCCCCTCTCGTAGCTATGCATCTCCATGGATAGATCTTGCGTGTGCATAGGAATTTTTTTGTTTCCCATGCTTCGTCACCCAACAGTGGCATCATGAGCTAGGTCTATGTGTAGATGATATGCACGAGTAGAACACAAACGAGTTTGTGGGCGTTGATATTCAGATTGCTTCCTCCCTTAGTATATTCTTGGTTCAGCGGTATTGTGGGATGAAGCGGCTCGGACCAACCTTACTCGTCCACGTACGAGAGACCGGTTCCATCGACTAACATGTGACTTTGTTGCATAAAGATGGCTCGCGGGTGTCAGTCTCTCCCACTCTAGTTGGATCATATTCGACTAAGGCGGTCCTTTTAGAAGGTTGAATATCAATTTTTATATCACCGTTGTGGTTTTGCGTAGGTAAGAATTGTTCTTGCTGGATACCCATCGCATCCACGTAAAACATGCAACAACAATTAGAGGACGTCTAACTTATTTTTGCAGGGTATGTTGTGATATGATATGGCCAAAGACATGATGAGATATATGTGATGTATGAGATGATCATGTTTTGTATAGATTATCACGACTTGCATGTCGTTGAGTACGACAACCGGCAGGAGCCATAGGGTTCTCTTTAATTATTGTATGGCCTACGTGTGAATCATTAAGTGCTATGCAATGCTTTACTTTATCGCTAAATAGGAGCAATAGTAGTAGAAGCATGGTTAGTGTGACAACCCCAATGGTTTCACAATGATGGAGATCATGGTGTTATGCCGGTGACGATGGAAATCATGTCGGTGCTTTGGAGATGGAGATCAAAAGCACAAGTTCATGGCCATATCATGTTACTTATTATTTGCATGTGATGTTAATACTTTTATGCACCTTGTTTTTCTTAGGACGCGGTAGCATTATAAGGTGATCCCTCACTAAAATTTCAAGATAAAATTGTGTTCTCCCAGAGTGTGCACCGTTGCGAAATTTTGTCGTTTCGAAGCACCACATGATGATCGGGTGTGATAGACTCTACGTTCACATACATGAGTCATATAGTAGATATGACCAACATGGAGATATTCACCCTTGAAACTACCTCATATCACATGATGATCGGACTTGGGTTGGTGGATTTGGATCATCTTACACTTAGACAACCTGAGGGATGTTGATTTGAGTGGGAGTTCTTAAGTAATATGATTAATTGAACTCATTATCATGAACATAGTCAAAGTGTATTTGCAAATTATGTTGTAGATCAACACCTCATGTTATAGCTCCCCTGAATTTTGATACGTTCCTAGTGAAAAAGTAAGTTGAAAGATGATGGTAGCAATTATGCGTACTTGGTCCGTAAACTGAGGATTGTCCTCATTGTTGCACAGAAGGCTTATGTCCTTGATGCACCGCCCGGTGCGCCACCCTTCTAGAGTCGTCTATGGATGTTGTGAACATCTAACAGGCATGTTGTGATGACTACTTGATAGTTCAGTGCGTCATGCATTGCGGCTAGAATTGAGGCTCCAAAGACGTTTTGAATGTTACGGAGCATATGAGCTGTTCCAAGAGCTGGAATTGAGATTTCAGGCTCGTGCCTGTGTTGAGAGGTATGAGACCTCCAACTAGATTCATTGCCTGCAAGATGAAGGAGAATGGCTTAATCAGTGAGCATGTACTCAGATTGTCTGGGTGATGCAAATCGCTGAATTGATGGGAGTTGATCTTCCAGATAAGGTAGTGATTAGCATAGTTCTTCAAGTCACTGCCACCAAGCTACTAGAGCTTCGTGATGAACTATAACATGGCAAGGATGGATGACACCATGAGGTAGTCACGATGTTCGACACCGCGAAGGTAGAAATCAAGAAGGAGCATCAAATTTTGATGGTTAGTAAAACCACTACTTTCGAGAAGGGAAGGGAAATAAGAGAAACTTCATGAATGGCAAGCCAGTTGCTGCTCGAGTGAAGAAACCCAAGGTTGAACCCAAACCCGAGACTAAGTGCTTCTATTATGAGGAGAACGGTCACTGGAGCGAAACTACCCTAGATGCTTGGTAAATAAGAAGGATGGCAACGTCAAAGAAGTATATTTGATATACGTGTTATTGATGTGTACCTTACTAGTACTCCTAGTAGCACATGGGTATTAGATACCGGTTCAGTTGCTAAATGTTGGTAAATCGAAATAAAAGCTACGGAATAAAAGGAGACTAGCTAAGGGCGAGGTGACGGTGTGTGTTGGAAGGGTTTCCAAGGTTGATGTGATCACCATCGCACGCTCTCTCTACCTTCGGGATCAGTGATAAACCTAAATAAATGTTATTTGGTGTTTGCGTTGAGCATGAACATGATTAGACCGTGTTTATTGCAATACGATTATTCATTTAAGTTTGAGAATAATGGTTATTATATTTACATGAATAATACCTTCAATGGTCTACACCCAATGTGAATAGTTTATTGAATCTCGATCGCGGTGATACACATGTTCATAATATTGATGCCAAAATATGCAAAGTTAATATTGATAGCACCACATACTTGTGGTACTGCCGTCAAGGTCATATTGGTGAAAAGCGCATGAAGAAACTGTTGGGGAATGTAGTAATAATTCAAAAAATTCCTAAGTGTCACAAGATCAATCTAGGAGATGCTAGCAACGAGAGAGAGGGAGTGCATCTTCATACCCTTGAATATCGCTAAGCGGAAGCATTGCAAAGAACGCGGTTGATGGAGTCGTACTCGCGAAGATTCAAATCGCGGAAGATCCAATCCAAGCGCCGAACGGACGGTGCCTCCATGTTCAACACACGTACATCCTGGGGACGTCTCCTCCTTCTTGATCTAGAAAGGGGGGAGAAGAAGTTGAGGGGGAGCTCCGGCAGCACGATGGTGTGGTGGCGGTGCAGCTCGTGGTTCTTCGGCAGAGCTTTGCTAAGCACTATGGAGGAGGAGGAGGTGTTGGAGGGGGAGTGTTGCGACAGGGGGAAGGGTGCAGTTGCCCTACAACCTGCCCTCTATTTATAGGCCGAAGGGGAGAGGGAGCCGGCCCGTTAGAACCATCTAGAGGGGGGCGGCCAAGGGGGGAGCTTGCCCCCCAAGTTGGTGGGAGGCTCCCCCACCCCTTAGGGTTCCCAACCCTAGGCGCCTTGGGCCCTTGGGGGGCGCACCAGCCCACTAGGAGGCTAGTTCCCACCGATATTCAACCCACATGGTCCTCCGAGGCAGGTGGCCCCTCCCGGTGAACCCCCAGAACCCTTTCGGTGGTCCCCGTACAATATCGATAAACCCTGAAACTTTTCTGGTGACTGAAACTGGACTTCCCATATATAAATCTTGACCTCCGGACCATTCCAGAACTCCTCGTGACGTCTGTGATCTCATCCAGGACTCCTAAAAACTTAGGTAACCACATACAAATCCCATTACAACTCTAGCGTCACCAAACCTTAAGTGTTTAGACCATATGGGTTCGAGAACTATCCAGACATGACCAAGACACCTCTCCGGCCAATAACCAATAGCGGGATATAGATACCCAAATTGGCTCCCATATGTTCCACGATGATCTCGTCAGATGAACCACGATATCGGGGATTCAATTAATCTCGTATAGAATTCCTTTTGTCTGTCGGTATGTTACTTCCCCGAGATTCGATCGTCGGTATCCCTATACCTTGTTCAATCTCATTATCGGCAAGTCTCTTTACTCGTTCCGTAACACATGACCCCGTGACTAACTCCTTATTCACATTGAGCTCATTATGATGATGTATTACCGAGTGGGCCCAGAGATACCTCTCCGTCACATGGAGTGACAAATACTAGTCTCGATTCGTGCCAACCCAGCAGACACTTTCGGAGACACCTGTAGTGCACCTTTATAGTCACCTAGTTACATTGTGACGTTTGATACACCCAAAGCATTCCTACGGTATCCGGGAGCTGCACAATCTCATGGTCTAAGGAAATTATACTTGACATTAGAAAAGCTCTAGCAGACGAACTACACGATCTTGTGTTATCCTTAGGATTGGGTCTTGTCCATCACATCATTCTCCTAATGATGTGATCCCGTTATCGGATATGCGACATTCAGATCCGTATGTACTTTACATATATCTATATCTCCATCCTAAATGTAACCACGAGTGGAGTTGAAGTGGCGCTTGATGTTCTTGGTCTTTTTGTGAAACCTGGGCTCCTTGGCAATGGCAATAGCTCCAGTGTTGTCACAAAAGAGAGTCATTGGGCCTGACGCATTGGGAATCACTCCTAGGTCTATGATGAACTCCTTCATCCAGACTCTTTCCTGTGCTGCTTCTGAAGCAGCTATGTACTCCGCTTCACATGTAGATGCCGCCATGACGCTTTGCTTGCAACTACACCAGCTGACCGCCCCACCACTCAAAATATACACGTATCTGGTTTGTGACTTGGAGTCATCCGGATCTGTGTCGAAGCTAGCATCGACGTAAACCTTTACGACGAGCTCTTCGGCACATCATAAACGAGAAACATATCCTTAGTACTTTTCGGGTACTTAAGGATATTCTTGACCGTTGTCCAGTGTTCCATTTCGGGATCACTTTGGTACCTCCTTACCAAACAGATGGCAAGGTTCACATCAGGTCTGGCCACAACATGGCATACATAATAGAGCCTACGGCTGAGGCATAGAGGACGACACTCATCGTTTCTCTATCTTCTGCCGAGGTAGGGTATTGAGTTGTGCTCAATCGTACACCTTGTAGTACATGGAAGAACCCCTTCTTGGACTGATCCATATTGAACTTGTTCAATATCTTGTCAAGGTATGTGCTTTGTGAAAGACCAATGAGGCGTCTCGATCTATCTCTATAGATCTTGGTGCCTAATATGTAAGCAGCTTCTCCAAGGTCCTTCACTGAAAAACACTTATTCAAGTAGGCCTTTATGCTTTCCAAAAGTTCTATATCATTTCCCATCAACAATATGTCATCCACATATAAAATAAGAAATTCTACAGAGCTCCCACTCACTTTCTTGTAAATATAGACTTCACCATAAGTCTGTATAAAACCAAACGCTTTGATCACCTCATCAAAGTGAATGTTCCAACTCCGAGATGCTTGCACCAGCCCATAGATGGAGCGTTGGAGCTTGCATACCTTGTCAGCATTCTTAGGATCGACAAAACCTTCCGGCTGCATCATATACAATTATTCCTTAAGGAAACCGTTAAGGAATGTTGTTTTGATGTCCATTTGCCAGATCTCATAATCATAAAATGTGGCAACTGCTAACATGATTTGGACGGACTTTATCATCGCTACGGGTGAGAAAGTCTCATCGTAGTCAACTCCTTGAACTTGTCGATAACCCTTAGTGACAAGCCTAGCCATATAGACGGTTACATTACCATCCACGTCAGTCTTCTTCTTAAAGATCCATTTATTTTCTATGGCTTGCCGACCATCGGGAAAGTCCACCAAATTCCATACTTTGTTCTCATACATGGATCCTATCTCGGATTTCATGGCTTCAAACCATTTGTTGGAATCCGGTCCCGCCATGGCTTCTTCATAGTTCGAAGGTTCACCGTTGTCTAACAACATGATTTCCAGGACAGGGTTGCCGTACCACTCTCATGCGGAACGTGTCCTCATGGACCTACTAAGTTCTATAGTAACTTGATCTGAAGTTTCATGATCATCATCATTAACTTCCTCTCTAGTCGGTGCAGGCACTACGGAAACATTTTCTTGCGCTGCGCTACTCTCCGATTCGAGAGGGGGTACAATTACCTCATCAAGTTCTACTTTCCTCCCACTTATTTCTTTCGAGAAAAACTCTTTCTATAGAAAGGATCCTTTCTTGGAAACAAAGACCTTGACTTCCGATCTGAGATAGAAGGTATACCCAATAGTTTCCTTAGGGTATCCTATGAAGACACACTTTTCTGATTTGGGTTCGAGCTTTTCCGGTTGAAGTTTCTTGACATAAGCATCGCATGCCCAAACTTTCAAAAACGACAGCTTAGGTGTCTTCCCAAACCATAATTCATACGGTGTCGTCTCAACGGATTTAGACGGTGCCCTATTTAAAGTGAATGCGACAGTCTCTAATGCATATCCCGAAAATGATAGCGGTAAATTAGTAAGAGACATCATAGATCGCACCATATCTAATAGAGTGCGATTACGATGTTCGGACACACCATTACGCTGAGGTGTGCCAGGTGGCGTGAGATGTGAAACAATTCTAGATTTCCATAAGTGCGTGCCAAACTCGTGACTCAAATATTCTCCTCCACGATCAGCTCGTAAGAACTTTATTTTCTTGTCACGTTGATTCTATACCTCACTCTGAAATTCCTTGAAATTTTCAAAGGTCTCGGACTTGTGTTTCATTAAGTATACATACCCATATCTGCTTAAGTCATCAGTGAGGGTGAGAACATAACGATAGCCATCGTGAGCCTCCACACTCATTGGACCGCATACATCGCTATGAATTATTTCCAACAAGTTCGTTGCTCGCTCATTGTTCCGGGGAATGGAGTCTTAGTCATCTTTCCCATGAGGCATGGTTCGCACGTGTCAAAATGATTCATAATCAAGAAACTCCAAAAGTCTATCTGCACGGAGTTTCTTCATGCGTTTGACACCACTATGACCAAGGCGGCAGTGCCACAAGTATGTGGGACTATCATTATCAACCTACATCGTTTGGTATTCACACTATGAATATGTGTAACATCACGTTCGAGATTCAATAAAATAAACCATTGACCAACGGGGCATGACCGTAAAACATATCTCTCATATAAATAGAACAACCATTATTCTTGGATTTGAATGAGTAGCCATCTCGCATCAAACGTGATCCCGATACAATGTTCATGCTCAAAGCTGGTAACAATTATTGAGGTTTAAAACTAATCCGGAAGGTAGATGTAGGGGTAGCGTGCCGACAGCGATCACATCGACCTTGGAACCATTGTCGCCGCGCATCGTCACCTCGTCCTTCGCCAGTCTCTGCTTATTCCGCAGCTTTTGTTTTGAGTTACAAATGTGAGCAACCGCACCGGTATCAAATACCCAGGAGCTACTACGAGCGCTGGTAAGGTACACATCAATAACATGTATATCATATATACCTTTGATGTTGTCGGCCTTCTTATCTGCTAAGTACTTGGGGCAGTTTCGCTTCCAGTGACTGGTTTCCTTGCAATAAAAGCACTCAGTCTCAGGCTTGGGTCCATTCTAGGGCTTCTTCCCGGAAACTAATTTACTGGGAGCGGCAACTGCTTTGCCGTCCTTCTTGAAGTTCTTCTTACCCTTGCCTTTCTTGAAACTGGTAGTCTTGTTCACCATCATCACTTGATGTTCCTTTTTGATCTCCACCTCCGCTGATTTCAGCATCGAATATAACTCAGGAATGGACTTTTCCATCCCTTGCATATTGTAGTTCATCACAAAGCTCTTGTAGCTAGGTGGAAGCAATTGGAGGATTCTGTCAATAACCGAGTCATTCGGAAGATTAACTCCCAGCTGACACAAGCGGTTGTGGAACCCAGACATTTTGAGTATGTGCTCGCTGACAGAACTATTTTCCTCCATCTTACAACGGAAGAATTTGTCGGAGACATCATATCTCTCGACGTTCTAAGCTGCACTGAACAAGCGAGTAATCATCACTACGCGACTGCAAGGTGTTCATAACGTCTTGTGTTGCTGGGAAAATGGGTCCGTCACCTAGAGGTGCATCAAGGACATATGCTTTCTTGGAAGCTATGAGGATGAGCCTCAAGTTACGGACCCAGTCCGTATAGTTGCTTCCATCGTCTTTCAGCTTGATTTTCTCTAGGAACTCGTTGAAGTTGAGGGCAACATTAGCGTGGGCCATTGGATCTAGAAGATAGATTGTAAAGACAATTTTAGACTAAGTTCATGATAATTAAGTTCATCTAATAAAATTATTTAATGAACTCCCACTCAGATAGACATCCCTCTAGTCATCTAAGCGATACATGATCCATATGGACTAGGCCGTGTCCGATCATCACATGAGACGGACTAGTCTTCAATGGTGAACATCTCCATGTTGATCGCATCTACTATACGACTCATCTTCAACCTTTCGGTCTCTCGTGTTCCGAGGCCATGTCTGTACATGCTAGGCTCGTCAAGTCAACCCAAGTGTTTTGCGTGTGTAAATCTGGCTTACACCCATTGTATGCGAATGTTAGAATCTATCACACCCGATAATCATGTGGTGCTTCGAAACAATGATCCTTCGTAATGATGCACACTTAGGGGGAACACATTTCTTGAAATTTGAGTAAGGGATCATGTCATGCCCAAGATGCGATCCTATCCTTATTTTGGCACGAGGGCCTCGACAGGGATAGAAGCGCATCTCGTTGTGTTGCAAGAATGGATATCATTACAAGTACATTTACATAAGAGATGAGTACACGAAATTGTCTTACACTCGCCAGAAGCTACATCAAGATCACATCAATACAACAACATATTCAAACATCATACAGAAGAGCAGGGTTCGACTACAGACGAAACCAAACGATAAAATGACATCCATCCTTGTTATCCCAGGCTGCCGCCTGGAACCCATCCTAGATCGATGATGAACAAGAACTCCAAATCAAAACAAGCATCGTTCTGATGTCAAATCATTGCATTAGCTGTACCTACAACTATTGTTGTAGTAATATGTGAGCCATAGGGGACTCAGCAATCTCATTTCCAAGGGTATAAACACTATTAAAGCTTAATGGGTGAGGTATTGTTAAGTGGTGAGGCTGCAGCAAGCAACTAAGAATTTATTTGAGTGGCTAACTTACGAATACAGAAAGTAAAGTATGGTGGTCTACGAATAACGGACGTGAACTAGTAATGATCCCTAAGTGATCCTCAACACCTACTTACGTCAAACATAACCCTACCGTGTTCTCTTTCGGATAAGACTCACGAGAAGAGACAGTCACGGTTATGCACACAGTTGGTGTATTTTATTTGAGTTTTCTTCAAGTTTGCTATGACCAGGTGTTAAACAAAATTTTCCATGTTTGCCACATAACCACGGGCACGGATTTCCGAAAAGATTTAACCCTGAAGGGGTGCTCCAACTCATCCATCACAAATGAACCACACACAGCGGGAATAACCTCGACCACGAATCTCTTGATCATCCTAGGCAATTCCAAAGGAAATCCGACACCTCGAGATAGCCCAAGGTATTTTCGGAATTCCTCACTCAAGATGTTCGAGAAAGGTAAAAAAATCCAGCAAGGCCGCCCGACGTGTCGACGGACCCGATAGGAGCCGCGTATCTCGTTTTCAAGACACGACAGATAAGCGAAGCATACGGTGGCCTGATAGACATATCCCGAGTTTCCCCGGGTTGGCCCCACATGATGCTCTAGTTTGGACCAACAGTCACGCGGAGCACTGGCCCGGGTTGTTGATTAAGATCCGCGGGTGCCGGCGGATCCCTATGCAATTTTATTAGTTATTAGGCAAATGGAGTACCAATGTTGGGCCTTGCCAGACAAGCTTTATCCTAAAACGAAAATCAAGGGGGTCCCCATAACAACCCCGAGCTTGTTAGGATTGCTCAATTATGGAACATAACACCGGTTCACAAGTAACTAGGGGCGGCAAGAGTGGAACAAAACACCAAGCAAAAGGCCAAGCCTTCCACCCTTTACCAAGTATATATGTGCATTAAATTAAATAGCAATAATATTGTGATAACAAAAGAATGTTCATGTTGGCACATCGAAGCAATTGCACCTGCAGCTAGAAACGCTATAAGAAGGGCTGAGCAAGCGGTAACATAGCCAAACAAATGTTTGTTGGGAGGTGGAGGTTAGAGGCTTATCATGGCAATGTTGGGAGGCTTGACAAACAAGTGGTAGGTAGCAAGACATAACGATAAAAGCGGGACAACTAGGATAGCAATGATAGTAGTGGTATCCAAGGAAATGTGTCATCTTGCCTGAGATCCCGCTTGGAAGAAGAACAGATCCATGAAGAAGACGAGCCAACGTAGTCGAACGAATCCTCGCAGTCCGAACGCTTTCGGAACTCTATCGAGAAGAAGCAATCCGGAAACAACAATCAACACATGAGAAACACCACAACATATTCATGACATGATGCGCAACCAAATATGATGAATGTCCAGTTTAATATGCAAGGCATGGCATGGCATGGCAAGAACAACAAACAACTACTACATATTAAGTGAAGTTCAATATGCAAATTGATGAAACTCCATGTTTGAATTATTTAGTTCACTCCCGTTTAGGTACACATCAATGTTAAATGTTGTTAAACATGGCAAGCGGTGAAGTATAAATAAACTACACTATCTAGGAATTTTAAATGAGGCCGGAAGGAACGAATAACAATTCCGGAACGACCTCATATGCATATTATGAATTTGGTCCAGATCTCTCCTAACACAATTTTAGAGTTGTTAAACAGAAAAATAAATGTCACCATGTGATTCTACATGTTTTTCTAGACAAGTTACATATATAAAACATTTTAATCGAAGCTATGGTTCAATAGTTATGGAATAAATCATTTCACATGGCAATTACGCAGATTACATGAAAACAACAGGTTAAACATTTTAAACACATTTAAGAGTTGGACATTGTGAATCTACATGAAATTCTAGTGACTTTTCATATATATAAAGTTTTTACATGTGATGTACGGATCTCGAGTTATTAAAGGCATGAAGACGGGGGGGGGGGGGGTCTGCAATTTTTATGATTCACTGGTTAATTGATAAATTCGTAGATTAAAAAAAAAGGTCTACGGGCCGAATGTGACTCAGGGTCCAACAGAGGACACGGGCACAACATATTAAATGGTGCACGCGGGCGAAGGGTAGGGCGGCTAGGCTAGCTCACCTCACTGGGCTGGCCCAGATCTGGGATGGTGTTGGGCCTTGGCAGCGCTGGGAGGCCAGCTGGGCCAGAGAGTGGTGAGGCCCACGAGGGCGATTGACCTCCTCCTGCCGATCCCGGTCGGGATGGAGGGACGCTGCAACGAGGACGGGCCTTGGAGCTCCGGCGAAGGAGGCCGGGGCACGGAGAGGGGCGACGGTGTCCACCCGGATCTGTCCGGAACCGGTGGCAGGGTGAGCGACAGCGGCGGCTCACGGTCGGCATCCATGGTGCAGATCGGGAGGAGCTAGAGGCCGGCGAAGCGGAGGCGTGGGGTGGCTGGCGGCAGGTCCGACGGCTAGGGTGCCGAGGCTCCTCCGGCGGGTCACGGTGGGGGCCGGCGGCATGGGCGACGAGGAGAACGAGGCGGCAGGGAAGATGAGGAGGAGGCGGGGTTGAGGCGCGGGATCCTGGAAGGGGCGGCCATGGGAAGATCTCGGGGCTCTTAGGCGCGCTACAGGGTGGCGGTGTCCGTACGGTCCTGGTCGGGCCTCGGATGGGCCACGGCGGGCCTGGCGGCGGCTAGGTGGCGGCTGAGGGTTGGTCCAAAAATGGCTAGGGGCTGCCTATTTATAACAAATTCAGGGTAGGGTTAGCAGTTTTTGTTGAGGAACGTTGCATGGGATTTTTTTTCCTACGCACAGGCAAACCTATCCATGGTGATGAGCATCTACGAGAGGGGGAGTTGATCTACATACCCTTGTAGATCGCTAAGCGGGAAGCGTTAAGAAACGCGGTTGGTGTAGTCGAACTTCTTCGCGATCCAAATCACCGAGCGTCCCGCGATCCAATCATGAACCGTCCCGCGATCCCATCACGAACCGTCCCGCGATCTCGTCACGATCCGTCCCGCGATCCAATCACGATTGTCTCGTGGCCTTGATCACGATCCTTCCGATCTAGTACCGAACGGACGGCACCTCCGCGTTCAGCACACGTGTAGCTTGATGATGATCTCCACTGTCTTGATCCAGCAAGATGAAGTGGAGAGGAGGAAGAGTTCACCAGCAGCATGACGGCGCTCCGGCAATGGTGGTGGAGCAATTCCGGCAGGGCTTCGCCTAAGCACTGCGGAAATACGATCTAGAGGAGAAACTATGCACCGGTGGAACGGGTAGCACGTGGCCGTAATTTCTGTGAAAACCCCCTCTATTCCACTAGTATATATAGGAGGAGAGGAGAGGAGGCCTTGGCGTAGGGCTGAGCCCTCCTTGGAGTCGGCCGAAGCCAAGGGGGAGGAGTCCTACTCCTCCAATCCTAGTAGGAGTAGGACTCTCCCTTTTTGCCTTTTTTACACCTTTTTCCTTTGGGTTTCTTTCTCCCAGCCGCATGGGCCTGTTGTGGCTATTCCACCAGCCCACTAAGGGCTGGTTAATACTCTCCCATAGCCCATGAAGCCTCTTGGGTCGAAATACCCCTCCCGGAGGTCTCCCGTTAAACTACCGGCACTCCCGGTACACTACCGATGAGCCCGAAACTTTTCCGGTGACCAAACTGGGACTTCCTATATATGAATATTTACCTCCGGATCATTCTGGAGCTCCTCGTGACGTCCGGGATCTCATTCGGGATTCCAAACAACCTTCGATCACCACCATACATAACTCTATACTATCGAAACGTCACCAAACCTTAAGTGTGCAGACCCTGCGGGTTCGAGAACTATGTAGACATGACCGAGACACCTCTATGGTCAATAATCAATGGCAGGACCAGGATGTCCACATTGATTCCTACATATTCGATGAAGATCTTTATCGGTCGAACCTTCATGTCAAGGATTCAGTTAATCCCGTATAACATTCCCTTTGTTCTTCGGTATGTTACTTGCCCGAGATTCGATCGTCGGTATCTCCATACCTAGTTCAGCCTCGTTACCGACAAGTCTCTTTACTCGTTCCGTAATACAATATCCCATGGCTAACACTTAGTCACATTGCTTGCAAGGCTTGTTGTGATATTGCATTACCGAGTGGGCTCTGAGATACCTCTCCGTCACACGAAGTAACAAATCCCAGTATTGATCCATGCCAACCCAAGAGACACCCTCGGAGATACCTGTAGAGCACCTTTATAGTCACCCAGTTACATTGCGACGTTTGATACACACAAAGCATTCACCCAGTTATGTTTCCAATTAATACAATTCTAGCATGGATAATAAACAATTATCATGAACAAGGAAATGCAATAATAAACACTTTATTTATTGCCTCTAGGGCATATTTCCAATAGTCTCCTACTTGAACTAGAGTCAATAATCTAGCTCACATCACTATGTGATTTACATTGTAATGAATCGAACACCCATGTAGTTCTAGTGTTGATCATGTTTAGCTCTTGGAAGAGGTTTAGTCAACGGGTCTGCAACATTCAGATCTGTGTGCACTTTGCAAATATTTATGTCCTTCTCCTCGATGTAATATCGCATGGAGTTGAAGCGTCACTTTATATGTCTGGTCCTCTTGTGAAACCTTGGTTCCTTGGCTAGAGGAATGGCACCAGTGTTGTCACAGAACATGCTCATTGGATTCAGTGCACTAGGCACTACTCCAAGATCTGTCATGAACTGCTTCATCCAGACACCTTCCTTCGCCGCCTCCGAGGCTGCGATGTACTCCGCTTCACACGTAGAATCAGCTACCATGCTCTCCTTGGAACAGCACCAGCTTAGAGCTCCCCCGTTAAGAATAAATACGTATCTGGTTTGCGACTTAGAGTCGTCCAGATCAGTGTCAAAGCTTGCATCGACGTAACCCTTTATGACGAGCTCTTCATCACCTCTATAAACGAGAAATATTTCCTTAGTCCTGTTAAGGTACTTAAGGATATTCTTGACCGCTTGCCAGTGTTCCATTCCAGGATCACTTTGAAACCTTCCAGCCATTCTTATGGCAAGGCTGACATCGGGTCTAGTGCACTACATTGCATACATGATAGAGCCCATGGCAGAAGCATAGGGGATGACACTCATCTTTTCTTTATCTTCTGCAGTCACTGGGCATTGAGTCTTACTCAACTTCACACTTTGTAACACACGCAAGAACCCCTTCTTGGACTGTTCCATTTTGGACTTCTTCAAAACTTTATCAAGGTATGTGCTCTGTGAAAGTGTTATTAAGCGTCTCGATCTATCTCTATAGATCTCAATGCCTAATATGAAAGTAGCTTCTCCTAGGTCCTTCATTGAAAAACTCTTGTTCAAATATTCCTTCACGCTTTCCAGCATTTCTATACTATTTCCAATCAGCAATATGTCATACACATATAATATTAGAAATGCTATAGAGCTCCCACTGACTTTCTTGTAAATACAAGCTTCTCCATAAACTTGTATAAACCCAAACGCTTTGATCACCTCATCGAAGCGTTTATTCCAACTCCGAGATGCTTGAACCAGTCCATAAATGGATCGCTGGAGTTTGCAAACTTTGTCAGCATTCTCTGGATCGACAAAACCTTCTGGTTGTATCATATACAACTCTTCCTCAAGGAAACCGTTGAGGAACGCTGTTTTGACATCCATTTGCCAAATTTCAAAGTCAAAATAAGCAGCTATTACTAACATGATTCTGACAGACTTAAGCATCGCCACAAGTGAGAAGGTCTCATCATAGTCAACTCCTTGAACTTGTGAAAAACCCTTTGCCACAAGTCGAGCTTTATAGACGATGACATTACCGTCCGCGTCTGTCTTCTTCTTAAAGATCTATTTATTCTTAATGGCCTTTCGCCCTTCAGGTAATACTTCCGAAGTCCATACTTTGTTTTAATACATGGATCCCATCTCGGATTTCATGGCGTCTAACCATTTCTCGGAATCCGGGCCCATCACTGCTCCTTCATAGCTCGTAGGTTCATTGTTGTCTAACAACATGACCTCCAAGACAGGATTGCCGTACCACTCAGGAGTAGTACCCGTCCTTGTCGACCTATGAGATTCATTAGTAACTTGATCCAAAGCTTCATGATCATCATCATTAACTTCTTCTTCAATCGTCGTAGTCTCCACAGAAACATCTTTCTGCGCTGCGCTACTCTCTGGTTGAAGCAAAGGTTCAACAACCTCATCAAGCTCTATTTTCCTCCCACTCAATTCTTTCGAGAGAAACTCTTTCTCAAGAAATGTTCCGTTCTTAGCCACAAACACTGTAACATCCCAAATTTTGGTATGTTATAATAAATATTAGAATGATTGTTTTGTTTGCTTGAGTGATTGAAAGTGGGTGAAATTTGAAACTTTTGAAAACTTTTGAATGAGAGGGAATGAAATGACTTCCCCAAAACTTTTACCCTGCATTCTTTATCCTCAGGAATTCAAATACATTCCATTACAAAACCGTAGAGTGAAGATGATATGACTTCTTCCATTTGAGAAATGAAAAGGGATTTGGGAAAATGGTTTGAAATTTCACTTTTAAAATATTTCAAAATTCAGAAACTTCATGCAACTCAATGATTTTCATGAGAGAGGATAAAAGGACTTATTCATTTGTATGAAATAAGAGTTGGAAGTTCAAAAGAAGGATTTTAAAGTTGAGTTAGAAAATTATTTAAATTTCTGATAATGGAGTCCCTTTCACAATTTAATTCCTATTTGAAGTTTGAAAACCCCTTGACAAAATTTGAGAGGAGTAATGTGACACTCCAAACTAGGGGGTATTTTGTGAAGTTTTTGAATCATAAAACCCAGGGAGTTATTTGAAAATTTATTGCAAAAGGATTTAAATCAATTTAGGAATTTTCTGAATTTGTTTTCTAAATTATTTATTTGGCAGAGGAAAAATGTCCATTAAATGGCATTTATTTCCGTGATAATTTTGGTATAAAACTTTTCATTTTAGGATTTTCCTTTATTAGCATTTAATAGTTTTCATTTCTCTAGTAAATGAAAAAAAGAAAAATGTTTAAAGATTTTAAATGACGGCCGGTCCACCCCGCCTTAACTCCCTCCCGACTTTCCTAATTAACGGCTAACCGACACAGCCGCCCCTCTCTCCCTCACACTGACTTGCGGACCCCACCGGCCGCTCCCACTCACCGCGCGGTCGCCTCTCTCCTCCATCCCCTCCCCTAACCTCGCCGGCGACGAATCCTCCCCTGATCTCGCTCCCATTCCTATTCTACCACCCGAGGCCCTCTATAAGTAGCCCCTGCTCCCTCCGCACTCCATTCCGCCCAAAACCCCCTCTCTCCCTCGCCGGAACACCGCACCACCACCTCGCCGGAGTACCACCCGAAGCTCTGTGAGCACCCGCCACTCATTTCCGTCACAACCACCTCTCCCCGACACCATTAACCTTCACCGGAGGCTCCCCGCCATCACCTGGTGCCGTTGCCCTCGCCGGAAACCCACCAGAGTCGCCACACCAGCACATCGCCGGAGCTCCACCTCCACCCGAAACTCTCCGAGCTCGTGCCGCTCGCCCCTGTCGCCCCCTCGCCTCTCCAACACCACCAACCGACACCGGAGGCTTGCCGTCATCGATAGGACCACTCAGACGTCGCCCCCGACCACTGCGACACCGTCCCCGACTACCTTCGACGACCGGCCACCGTCGACATCGCCGGAGCTCCGACCTCCCTCTTCTGTAAGCTCCAAACCCCTCCCGTAGCCGTCAGATCTTTATCCAACGATCGAAATTAGATCGTTTAATTAAACAAACCGGTACGCGTTAAGTTTCGGCTGTCCGTTCCTTTAGCTCCAACACGCAAGGCCTCAGCCAATCATAGAGCGCCACGTAGCCCTGTCTGATCGGTAGAATGTTTTTCTTTTTCTGTTTCTGTTTAGAAAACAGAATAAGTTCTGTTTTTTTGTTTTGTTATATCTTTTAAAATATTTAGAGTTTTTGATTGATTCTTTTTGCATTGTGCCAAAAATTTGTTCTAGTTTCTGTAGATACCAAGTTGACTATTTTTGACTATTTAAATTTGAATTTAAACAGATTTGATTTAAATCTTGTTTTCTGAATAACTTGAGTTTAATAATATATTTTTGATTGATTCTTTTTGATATTTGTCACTAATGATCTTAGTTATCAGTAGGTAAAGTTTGAGAATTTTTAAAATAAATTTGATTTGGGTTTTAACTAAAAACAGAATCTATTTAGTTTCCTACTAGTTTAGTTAGTTTGATTTTCTTTTGGTTTGATTTGAAATCTGAATTGATTTAACTTATGTTTTAGATTTGATTTAGTTCTGTTGTTTTTAAATTTTAAGATTTTCTTGCTGTTAACAAAAATAATTTGTTTAGTTTATTACATTATTATTGTAGGAACGTATACTTTTCTCAAAACTAGGTGTGGTTTATTAAAAGCAAACTAGTTAGTTATATTTCATTTAACAAAAGTTTTAAGTAATTAGATTCTGTTTTAAAATAAAGATTTTACTAATTATTTTCTGTTAAGAAATGTTTTAAACAAAAATAGTTTTGCTTTACTCTATTATTATAGGAATCTATCTTCCTCTTCAATAGGTAATGTTTTATAAAACAACTCAGTTTTAGTAGAAATTATTTTCACAAATGTTTTAGATGATTTAGTTCTGTTTCAATAAAGAGTCTTTATTATTTCTTTTCTGTTAACTATTAGATTGGTTACAAAAAAATAGTTTTGTTTTGGTTTAGCCACAAAAACTTAGAGTCCATAGCCTTGCTTTGTTGAGTTGTTCTAGTATTGCTAGTTGAGTTCTTATTTGAAAATATTTGTTTTACAAAGTTTTACTTTCTGTTTAACTTAGTTGTTATGTAGTTTGTTATTTGTTTTGCTTTATTTTTTTTCTTGTTGATAAGTTTGTGAGGCAAAAAAAACCTATATTGTTTAAAGTGTTGTTTTGATGATTACTAGTTGTTCTTCAAAAGAAATTATTTTTGCTAAGTAAAATATTTACTAAAATACTTTTGTTATATCTTACTTTGTGTTTGTTTTGTTACATTACAAAATAGTTGTTTGTAGGAAAAACTAGTCTTAGTTGCTTTGATGAAGTTTTGTTGGTTCTAACTTTTGTCTTAAGTATTTCCTTCATCACAAGCTTTTGGTGTTTACTCTTGTGTTAATGTTGATTGTTAGTATTGATTGCTAGTATGATTGCTTATATGAATGCTATGTTTGATTATAAAGATTTCAGCGGAGAGTGACGAATAGTTCTATCAAGCTATTTCTGAGAGCGATATCTTATCTTCATCAATAGTACAGGCAAGTTCACTTTGACTATTCTTTTCATACCTATGTTTTATTGCATGTAGTGACATCATTCCACAAATCCCTCCCATAGTGTTATTGAAATTCTTTTAGCTTAGTAGTATGCATGAGGTAGGAACCCACCACTTGTTACTGAAGCCTCGGGAACGCTAGTTATTTCAATGCTATGCTAAAGTAGACGGGGTCTGGTATGAGTGTTCGTGAGTGGTGTGAGAAGGAGGACTACACGTCAAAACGACGACTTCATGAAGGCATCTTGAAGTCCTGCATCTTCAAGACCTCAAGACTTCAAGACTCGAGAAACAAGTTTTTCAATACACACTATTGGGTGAGGGATGGTTGGAACGGCACCCTGGAGAAGCCAGTGGACTTGCCTAGGTGTTGGTGGAGATGTGCCAGTATTCACGCGGAAAGCCTCACCCAGACTCATAGAGAAGGATGAATACTTCATGCCCGGAAGCTTACCTGTGTAGCCACAAGTAATTATGGGCTCTGGCTTGGTTGATCTTTGTTGTGACTCTGGCTAGGCAGTGAGATGTAGTCGACGTTAGGAATTGATGGGCTCTGACAGTAGTCAGGGAAACACTTTGAAAGACCATGTTTCTTTCGTCTTGTTCTCAAACACCAAGCAGTGCGAGGACTTACCAGGAGGGAAAGAATCTTGTGGGTAAAGTACACAACACTCTACAGAGTTAAACCTAATCAATTAGCCGTGTCCCCGGTTACGGACAACTTGAGCTTCTAGACTTGGATCTACCTCTGAACTCTCAACACTAGAATGATAACTAATTGTGGGAAACTTAAGTTACTTTTGGGCATTTGAGACATTGGTTGGTGGAACCATGTCATGTTAGGTAACTCTGTAGTGAAAACTCCTGATATTCCTTTGTTGTAGGAAAAGCAAATAAAAGCAGCTTTTATGCAAAAACTTAGAAACAGAGCCATAAAGCCATACTGCATGTAGATTAGTCTTTATCTTCTATTTCTGCTATGGTGATCTTGCCGGTACATTCAATGTACTGACCTACATGGCTGCAACGTCTCATGTTGCAGATACTCTTCCTTGACGAGTAAGAGTACGATTTAGGTTTACGGTCCGCACTCAACTTGCCGTTGGTGTTATTGGGACTCCACTCCTGTTGACCGCTTCCGCAGAGATTTTAAGGTATATATAAGTTTTACGTTAATTACATGTGATTGCACTTTGATATATACATTGATGTATTGTGTGTGCCAGCATACTGATCCAGGGATGGCACAGAAAACACAGAGTCTTGACTCGTTTTGAGTCGGGTCGCTACAAACACTTTGCCTTCGGATCTGAGATAAAAGGTATACCCGACTGTCTCTTTCGGGTATCCTATGAAGACGCATTTATCCACATTGGGTTCCAGCTTTTCAGGCTGAAGCTTTTTGACATAAGCATCACATCCCCAAACTTTAAGAAATGACAACTTTGGCCTCTTGCCAAACCATAGTTCATATGGCGTCGTCTCAACGGATTTTGATGGTCCCCTATTTAAAGTGAATACAGCTGTCTCTAATGCATATCCCCAAAATGATAGTAGCAAATCAACAAGAGACATCATAGAATGCACCATATCTAATAAGGTTCGATTACGACGTTCGGACACACCATTACGCTATGGTGTTCCGGGCGGTGTCAACTGTGAAACAATTCCACACTGTCTTAAGTGACTACCTAACTCATAACTTAGATATTCACCTCCTCAATCAGATCGCAGAAATTTAATCTTCTTGTTACGATGATTCTCAACTTCACTCTGAAATTGCTTCAACTTTTCTAACGTTTCAGACTTGTGCTTCATTAAGTAAATATACCCATATCTACTTAAGTCATCAGTGAAGGTGAGAAAATAACGATATCCACCACGCGCTGCAACATTCATTGGACCGCACACATCAGTATGTATGATTTCCAACAAGTCACTTCCCGTTCCATTGTACCGGAGAACGACATTTTAGTCATCTTGCCCATGAGGCATGGTTCACATGTGTCAAGTGATTCAAAATCAAGTGACTCGAAAAGTCCATCAGCATGGAGCTTCCTCATGCGTTTTACACCAACATGACCTAAACGATAGTGCCACAAGAAAATGGTACTATCATTATCAACTCTACATCTTTTGGCATCAATGTTATGAACATGTGTGTCATCACTATCAAGATTCAATATGAATAAACCCCTCACATTGGGTGCATGACCATAAAAGATATTACTCACGTAAATAGAACAACCTTTATTCTCTGATTTAAATGAGTAACCGTCTCGCAATAAACAAGATATAGATATAATGTTCATGCTTAACGCAGGCACTAAATAACAATTATTCAGGTTCATCACTAATCCCGATCGTAGTCGAAGAGAGAGCGTGCCGACGGCGATCACATCAACCTTGGAACCATTTCCCACGCGCATCGTCACTTCGTCCTTCGCCAGCCTCCGTTTATTCCGTAGTTCCTGCTTTGAGTTGAAAATGTGAGCAACCGAACCGGTATCAAATACCCAGGCACTACTACGAGAGCTAGTAAGGTACACATCAATAACATGTATATCATATATACCTTGTTTGTCTTTGGCCACCTTCTTGTCAGCCAGGTACTTGGGGCAGTTCTGCTTCCACTGACCAGTTCCCTCGCAATGAAAGCACTCAGTTTCTGGCTTAGGTCCATGCTTAGGCCTTTTAGCAGGAGCAGTAACAACTTTGCCATCCTTCTTGGTTTTACCCTTCTTGCCTTTGCCCTTGCCATTCTTCTTGAAACTAGTGGTTTTATTGACCATCAACACTTGATGTTCTTTCTGGATTTCAGACTCAGCGAGTATCAACATCGCAAACAGCTCGGCGACTGATTTGTTCATCCCGTGCATGTTATAGTTCATCACAAAGCTTTTGTAGCTAGGTGTCAGTGATTGAAGAACTCCGTGGGTGATTGCCTCTGGAGGAAGGGCAATTCCCAACTCCGCCAGACGAGTCGAGTACCCAGACATTTTGAGTATATGTTCACTGATAGACCCGTTCTCCTCCATCTTGCAAGCATAGAACTTATTGGAGGTCTCATACCTCTCAATCCGGGCATTCTTCTCAAAGATAAACTTCAACTCCTGGAACATCTCATATGCTCCAGTACGTTCAAAACGTCTTTGAAGTCCCGGTTCCAAGCCATACAAAATTGCACACTGAACTATTGAGTAATCTCCAGCACGTGTCTCCCAAGCGTTCTTAACGTCTTCGGAAGACATGTCTGCGGGTTGGTCACCAAGCGGTGCATCAAGGACGTATAATGTCTGGGAAGTCGTGAGGATAATCCTCAGATTACGGGCCTAGCCAACAAAGTTACTTCCATCATCTTTCATCTTAGCTTTCTCTAGGAACGCATTAAAATTCAGGGGTGCTACTGCGCGAGCCACTGATCTACAACATAAATATGAAAAGGTTGCTTAGAGTATTGTTCAAGATAATGAGTTTAGTTAATCAAATTACTAAAGCTCCCACTCAAATTGACATCCCTCAAGTCATCTGAGTGTCACATGATCCAAATTCACCAACTCAAGTTCTATCATCATGTGAGTTAAGGTGGCTTCAATGGTGAACATCATTATGTTGATCATATCTACTATATGACTCATGCTCGACCTTTCGGTCTCTTGTGTTCCGAGGCCATGTCTGTACATGCTAGGCTCGTCAAGTTTAACCCGAGTGTTCTGGGTGTGCAACACTGGCTTGCACCCGTTGTATGTGAACCTAGAGTCTATCACACCCGATCATCACGTGGTGTCTCGACACGACGAACTTTCACAATGGTGCATACTCGGGGAGAACACACTTTATCTTGAAATTAAAGTGAGTGATCACCTTATAATGCTACCGTCGTACTAAGCAAAACAAGGTGCATAAAGGATTAACATCACATGCAATTCATAAGTGACATGATATGGCCATGAACTTGTGCTGAAGATCTCCATCTTCAAAGCACCGACATGATCTCCATCGTCACCGGCACGACACCATGAGCTCCATCATATTGATCTCCATCGACATGTCGCCATCGGGGTTGTCACGCCCTGCATGCTTCTACTACTATTGCTACCGTTTAGCGATAAAGTAAAGCATTACATAGCGCTTAATGATTGACACGTAGGTCCTACAATAATTAAACACAACCCTATGGCTCCTGCCGGTTGACGTACTAATCGACGTGCAAGTCGTGATATTCTATACATCACATGATCATCTCATACATCACATCATGTAATTGGCCATATCACATCACAACATACCCTGCAAAAACAAGTAAGACATCCTCTAATTGTTGTTGCATGTTTTACATGGCTGCTACAGGTATCTAGCAAGAACAATTCGCACCTACGCATAAACCACAACAGTGATACACTAGTTTGCTTTTCAACCTTCTCAAGGACCACCTTTGTCGGATCCGATCCAACTAAAGTGCGAGAAATTGCCACCCGTAAGCCATATAAGCAACAAGTTGCATCGAGGGAACCGGTCTGTCGTAAGCGTACGAGTAATGTTGGTCCGGTCCGCTTCATCCCACAATACCGCTGAACTAAAATACGACCAAGGGAGGAAGCAATCGAAGCATCAACGCCCACAAACCTTTTGTGTTCTACTCGAGATCTCATCGAACCATCAACCTAGCTGATACCACTGTTGGGGAACGTTGCATGGGAAGCAAAAAATTTCCTACGCACATGCAAACCTATCAATGGTGATGAGCATCTATGAGAGGGGGAGTTGATCTACATACCCTTGTAGATCGCTAAGCGGGAAGCGTTAAGAAACACGGTTGGTGTAGTCAAACTTCTTCGCGATCCAAATCGCCGACCGTCCCGCGATCCAATCACGAACCGTCCTGCGATCCAATCACGAACCGTCCTGCAATCCAATCACGAACCGTCCCGTGATCTCGTCACGATCCGTCCCGCGATCCAATCACGATCGTTCGTGGCCTTGATCACGATCCTTACGATCTAGTACCGAACGGACTGCACCTTCGCGTTCAGCACACGTGCAGCTTGATGACGATCTCCACCGTCTTGATCCAGCAAGATGAAGTGGAGAGGAGGAAGAGTTCACCAGCATCATGACAGCGCTCCAGCAATGGCGGTGGAGCAATTCCGGCAGGGCTTCGCCTAAGCACTGCGGAAATATGATCTAGAGGAGAAACTATGCACTGGTGGAACGGGTAGCACGTGGCCGTAATTTCTGTGCAAAACCCCTCTATTCCACTAGTATATATAGGAGGATAGGAGAGGAGGCCTTGGCGCAGGGCTGAGCTCTCCTTGGAGTCGGCCGAAGCCAAGGGGGAGGAGTCCTACTCCTCCTCCAAACCTAGTAGGAGTAGGACTCTCCCTTTTTGCCTTTTTTCCACCTTTTTCCTTTGGGTTTCTTTCTCCCAGCCGCATGGGCTTGTTGTGGCTATTCCACCAGCCCACTAAGGTCTGGTTAATACTCTCCCACATCCCATGAAGCCTCTTGGGTCGAAATACCCCTCCCGGAGGTCTCCCAGTACACTACCGGTACTCCCGTACACTACCGATGAGCCCGAAACTTTTCCGGCGACCAAACTGGGACTTCCTATATATGAATCTTTACCTACGGATCATTACGGAGCTCCTCTTGGCGTCCAGGATATCATCCGGGACTCCGAACAACCTTCGGTCACCACCATACATAACTCTATACTACCGAAACGTCACCAAACCTTAAGTGTGCAGACCCTGCGGGTTCGAGAACTATGTAGACATGACCGAGACACCTCTATGGTTAATAACCAATGGCGGGACCTGGACGTCCACATTTGTTCCTACATATTCTATGAAGATCTTTATCGGTCGAACCTTCATGTCAAGGATTCAGTTAATCCCGTATAACATTCCCTTTGTTCTTCGGTATGTTACTTGCCCGAGATTCGATCGTTGGTATCTCCATACCTAGTTCAACCTCATTACCGGCAAGTCTCTTTACTCATTTTGTAATACAAGATCCTATGGCTAACACTTAGTCACATTGCTTGCAAGGCTTGTTGTGATACTGCATTACCGAGTGGGCCCTGAGATACCTCTCCGTCACACGGAGTAACAAATCCCAGTCTTGATCCATGCCAACCCAACAGACACCCTCGGAGATACCTGTAGAGCACCTTTATAGTCACCCAGTTACGTTGCAACGTTTGATACACACAAAGCATTCCTCCGGTGTCAGTGAGATGCATGATCTCATGGTCATAGGAACATATACTTGACATGCGGAAAATAGTAGCAATAAACTGACACGATCATATGCTACGTTTGTAGTTTGGGTCTTGTCCATCACATCATTCTCCTAATGATGTTATCCCGTTATCAAATGACATCTCATGTCCATGGCTAGGAAACCTTAACCATCCTTTGATCAACGAGCTAGTTCACTAGAGGCATACTAGGGACATAGTGTTTTGTCTATGTATCCACACATGTATCCATGTTTCCAATTAATACAATTCTAGCATGGATAATAAAAAATTATCATGAACAAGGAAATGCAATAATAAACAATTTATTTATTGCCTCTAGGAAATATTTCCAACAGTTTTGTCCCTTTTCGGACCGTTCGATCTCGATCGGACGGCCCGGAAGTAGAGGGGGGCTAGGTTAGGCTGCGGTGGCTGTGTAGATGGGCTATGAGGATATGAGAGGGAGGTGTAATCCCATAATAGGCGTTTGAAACACTAAGAAAACATCCGATAATTTTACCGGCTAGTGCCGCTTTATATTTAACCGTTGGGCTACCAAACAACCTCTGACTGCGACGAAATTTGACAGGCGGTCTACCTATGCCATAACAAGACCGCACGCCAATATTCGACCCAATCCGAGAAAGTTTTATGCGCCCTTTAAAAACAATATTTTAATCGATGTCGCGGGCACGTGCATGTGTGGTTGGTCTCGAAACGGTCGACGACACGAACAGAGAGAAGTGACAACTACCAACGAATGCAAGTTTTCGAAAACGAGTGACGATGCCATGCAGATGATTCGAATGATGCGATGATGAATGCAACAACCAAACAAACCACGCGACGAGAATGGAAATAAAAGAGGAATCTTCTGGAGTGTCAGTCCGGGGGTGTTACAACTCTCCTCCACTACACGAGGATCTTGTCCCGTGATCTAAGAATGAGAAGGGCAAGAGAAAGAGCAAGAGGTAAAACTTAGTTTCTTCTTTTACAAATGAGTGAAACCAATGAAACATGAAGGTTGGAAGAGATGAAGAATGATATGAGAAACAAGAAAGAATTCACAAGGAATTTGGGCAGCACTTCTGTAGGAAAGAGAGGGAAAATTGATATGATGGAAAGTAATTGAAAGAGATACACCAAACTTCGGTTGGATTAGAATTAAAACTTCATAAGATGGAAGGATCATGAAAATATATCACAACACTTCGGTTAAATGGACAAGCAAGGAAAGAACAAGACCTTGAGAAAACAAGATGATAGATTGAAGAGAGCAACAACATAAAGCCTCCGAAGCAGAAGACTAGAAGCTAGATTGATGGGAGGAAAAGAACGGAGAAGAAAATGACAACTTCTACCACCATTGAACTTGAGAATCATAGGATGAACGGAGTTGTTGAAAAACCAACAACGAAAAGAATAACTTGTTATGCGCTTATGGAAAACATCTCAAAACTATGAGGTGATAACCGCCACTAACGGAAACAAAGACTAGTTGGCAACAAAAGAGAAGAAAACTTCTTTTACCAAGAAGAGGAGAAAACTTGGATCATTTATGACACCAAGATAGCAACAATCCTTAGGAAATGCTTTAGGTGAAATCCAACCCAAGATAACTCCGAGAATACAAGATGGGTTTACTTATCTTATTCTTGACAATTTTCCTTCGAGACTCCTCATAATCAAGAATTAATAATACCATCTCAAAATACAATGGAGAAGGAATTGAACTTCGAAATCCAAGATAAAGAACACTTGACCACCTCCAACAAGAATCTTGAAGAACAATTCGAGAAGAATTACATCCTTAACAAACCACCATAAAGAAGCATCAGGATGAACTCCGGAATGAATGGATGATGCTCGACATTGAAGGTAGAAAAAGAACAAGATTGAGGCCTTGCTATGAATTAGATGAAGCTTAGCAACAAGATACTTGAGAAAACTAGGAACTCCGGAAAAGGAAAGATGAGAACACTTGAAACCCAGAATTCATATCATGCACAACTCCATAAGAAGGATTGAAATCACTTGATGAATCAAGAATAAGATTTATGTTATGCTTATCCTTCATCAAGTGAAATTGATGCCAAGCAATGGATTATGCACACCACTTATTCTTCTTGCAAAGAATTGAAGAGAGAGAGATAGATCACAAACTTGAAGAAGTCTTGGACGAGAACACCGGTGAGAATTCATAAACAAATGAGGATACCATGAATGAATTAAGATACATGGGAATGAAGAGATCACAACCCCCCTAGCAGAAAACTTGAACGAAGCACCGCAATAATTGAGATACGAACGAAGGAACAACACTTGAGAAGAATTTGAGAACGAAAGCTGAAAGCTGAGAACGAAGAATTCTTCTAAAACAATGGCCTTCGGAGGATCAAGAAATAAAAACAATTCTGAAATGCTCTGGATAGATATGGGAGAAATTTCTCATGATCAAAACAATTTGAGATGATAGCAGCAACCTGAAACCATGAATCTTTCAAAGAACGAACAACGATTAAGAGAAACTCTCCTTTGGTCTTACAATGCTGAGAATGATGACGAGAAAGAACACCATGAATTACTAAGACACTCCGAAATAATGAAGAAGAAAGGTTGAGCCAACGGTGAAAATGATTTAGATGTGATCTTTGAGAAGGCATATGACTAATGAAATTCATTCTTACGTCATATTATAAGAGAACCTGGGAACATCTTCGGAAAGGTTAGAAGAGCCAGGTAAGATCCTAGGGAAAAACCTATGGGTTATGGGCCCACTCAAAAGAAACAACCGTTGAGACAATTGCGTAGGAGGAGAGATTGCACCAGTAGAAATTGAAAACTTGATGAGGTGAGAACCTTGAAATAATTGAAAAGATTTAGAACAAAAACATGAATCTTCCGAGATAACTTGAGCACTCCGTATAGAATAGAGAGATATGAAAACCAAGAGAGGCTTGAAAAGAATTTCCAGCAAGGAAACCTTTGAATGAATGAGAAAGCATATGATGAACACAGAGAGCTTGGATCAAATCTACCGGAGAATAATAACAACGAGAACTAGGAATATGAGGATAGATCTTGAAATTGAAACTCCTAAGAATCTCCACAAGGAATCACCGGATACAATACAGAAGAAAAGATAGCGGAAGCATCAATGAAGAGAAAGGCACCTGGATGAGATTTTAATGATTGAAGAAAAAGGGCGGGAGGGTGGGAAAAACCAAGAAAACTTTGGACAGATGAGACAAACTCTGGAAAGAAATAAGAGGATTGATCTTGCAAATATTGGGGATGATTGAAAATCTTGAAGAGGAGCGCACCGGTTGAAAAGAATTTCAAGGCAAGTCCAGTTGAACAAAAGGATTAGCAGTCCCGTAAAATATGAGAACACTACTTAGAAAAGATATGAAATCACCACATGACATCGAAGCAACTTGAATTACTATATTCAAAACAAAATAAAGGATGAGGCTTATGAAACAAGCCAGAACAAATGCATAACAGAGATTTCGCTCCATATTTTCGTGGTAAGGTTCGCACGGGCTCGATCTTATAGTAGCCATCATGTACAAGGTAGTGCACATGACATACGAAGCGTCCCCGAGTCGTAGAAAGGTACAAGGACTCTTTAAGACACAACGAGAACGGCTGTAAGAAAGACCATGAAAGAACGAATCCACTAGATGTCGAACCCCAACGTCACATCATGGTCTGTTGGAAGATAGCTTAGGTAACTACATGAATTCCCACCTAAGAACTCCCGAAATCTTCCCGTTATGCAATCGGGTCCGCGGATACAAGGAGCAAAATCCATCACTCAACTCCTAACAATAATACTATGCTCCAATGTAACACATCCGTCAACACATAACCAGAGGTCTCAGAAACTCATCTACCTCGGACCCTCGAAAACACAACGATACCAAACATGGAAGTACCCCAAACGCCTCCCTAGTACTTGGTGACTCCGACCTTATCTCACCACGAGAAGTATTGAAGCAATCTCGAACACCCTCTGTCCTAAGATACTAAGGAAACTGAACGATAACGATGTGTCAAGAATCCCCTGGAGCTCAACTCCCCGGAAGAAATCAAGTTAGACAGGAGGCACCAAGACAGAACTCCGTCACATCGGCATCATATTGTTTCCAAAATACCCGCGTGATCATAAAAAAATTTTGAGCGAGAAGTGGAGTAGAATGAAAATTTGTAAGTCGTAATTCCTCACCAGAGCATAGAAGAGGAGTAAAAAGAATCCTACTCTCTGATATAACTAGACTCAAAATAGTTTTTCACTAGACCTAACTCGGCCAAGGTCGATCAATCAAGGGGGCTCCTAGGTCGGTACAGACTCTGATACCAACTTGTCACGCCGAAGATGCGATCCTATCCTTATTTTGGCACGAGGGCCTCGACAGGGATAGAAGCGCATCTCGTCGTGTTGCAAGAATGGATATCATTACAAGTACATTTACAGAAGATATGAGTATATGGAATTGGCATACACTCGCCACAAGCTACATCAAGATCACATCAATTCAACAACATATTCAAAGATCATACACAAGAGTAGGGTCTGACTACGGACGAAACCAAACGATAAAATGACATCCATCCTTGCTATCCTAGGCTGCCGCCTGGAACCCATCCTATATCGATTATGAAGAAGAAGAACTCCAAATCAGAACAAGAATCGCTCTCACGTCAAATCATCGCATTACCTGTACCTGCAACTGTTGTTGTAGTAATATGTGAGCCGGAGGGGACTCAGCAATCTCATTTCCAAGGGTATCAAGACTATTAAAGCTAATGGGTGAGGTATGGTTAAGTGGTGAGGCTGCAACCAGCAACTAAGCATTTATTTGAGTGGCTAAGTTACGAATACAGAAAGTAAAGTATGGTGGTATACGAATAATGGACGTGAACTAGTAATGATCACTAAGTGATCCTGAACACCTACTTACGTCAAACATAACCCCACTGTGTTCTCTCTCGGATAAGGACTCACGAGAAGAGACAGTCACGATTACGCACACAGTTGGTGTATTTTATTTGATTTACTTCAAGTTTGCTATGACCGGGTGTTAAACAAAATTTTCCAAGTTTGCCACATAACCACGGGCACAGATTTCCCAAAAGATTTAACCTTGCAGGGGTGCTCCAACTCATCAATCACAAATTAACCACACGCGATGGGAATAACCTCGACCACAGATCTCGTGATCATTCTAGGAAATTCCAAAGGAAATCCGACACCTCGAGATAGCCTAAAGTATGTTCGGAATACCTCACTCAATACGTTCGAGAAAGGTAAAAAAAATCCAGCAAGGCCGCCCGACGTGTCAACGAACCCGAGAGGAGCCGCGTATCTCGTTCTCAGGACACGACAGACAAGCGAAGCATACGGTGGCCTAATAGACATCTCTCGAGTTTCCCTGGGTTGGCCCCGCACGGTGCTCTAGTTTGGACCAACACTCATGAGGAGCACTGGCCCGGGTTGTTGATTAAGATCCGCAGGTGCCTGCGGCTCCCTATGAAATTTTATTAGTTATTAGGCATATGTAGTACCAATGTTGGGCCTTGCCAGACAAGCTTCATCCTAAAACGAAAATCAAGGGGGTCCCCATAACAACCCCGAGCATGTTAGGAGCGCTCAATTATGGAACATAACACCGGTTCACAAGTAACTAGGGGCGACAAGAGTGGAACAAAACACCAAGCAAAAGGCCAAGCCTTCCACCCTTTACCAAGTATATATGTGCATTAAATTAAATAGCAATAATATTGTTATAACAAAAGAATTTCCATGTTGTCACATGGAAGCAATTGCACCTGCAGCTAGAAACGCTATAAGAAGGGCTGAGTAAGCGGTTACTTAGCCAAACAAAGGTTTGCTGGGAGGTGGAGGTTAGAGGTTTATCATGGTAATGTTGGGAGGCTTGACAAACAAGTGGTAGGCAGCAAGACATAACGATAAAAGTGGGACAACTAGCATAGCAATGATAGTAGTGGTATCCAGGGAAATGTGTCATCTTGCGTGAGATCCAGCTTGGAAGAAGAACGAATCCATGAAGAAGACAAGCCAACGTAGTCGAACGAATCCTCACACTCCGAATGCTTTTAGAACTATCGAGAAGAAGCAATCCAGAAACAACAATCAACACACGAGAAACACCCCAACATATTCATGACATGATGCGCAACCAAATATGATGCATGTCCGGTTTAATATGCAAGGCATGGCATGGCATGGCAAGAACAACAAACAACTACTACATATTAAGTGAAGTTCAGTATGCAACGAGTTGCATATTAACGAAACCCCACGTTCGAATTATTTAGTTCACTCCCGTTTAGGTAAACATCAATGTTAAATGTTGTTATACATGGCAAGAGGTGAAGCATAAATAAACTACACTATCTAGGCATTTTAAATGAGGCCGGAAGGAACGAATAACAATTCTGGAACGACCTCATATGCATATTATAAATTTGGTCCAGATCTGTCCTAACACAATTTTAGAGTTGTTAAACAGAAAAATAAATGTTACCATGTGATTCTACACATTTTTCTAGACAAGTTACATATATATAAAAAATTAATCGGGGCTATGGTTCAATAGTTATGGAATAAATCCTTTCACATGGCAATTATGCAAATTACACGAAAACAGCAGGTTAAACATTTTAAACACATGTAAGAGTTGGACATTATGAATCTACATGAAATTCTAGTCACTTTTCTTATCTGAAGTTTTTACATGTGTTGTACGGATCTCGAGTTATTAAATGCATGAAGACGGGGGGGGGGGGTCTGCAATTTTTATGATTCACTGGTTAATTGATAAATTCGTAGATTAAAAAAAGGTCTACGGGCCGAATCTGACTTGGGGTCCAACAGAGGACATGGGTGCAACATATTAAATGGTGCACACGAGTGAGGGATAGGGCTGCTGTGCTAGCTCACCTCGCTGGGCTGGGCGCAGATCGGTGATGGTGCCGGGCCTTGGAGGCGCTGGGACACCGACTGGGCCAGAGGGTGGCTGGGCCCACGAGGGCGATCGACCTCCTCCTCCCGTTCCCGATTGAGATGGAGGGAAGCTGAAGCGACGGCAGGCCTCGGAGCTCCGGCGAAGGAGGCCGGGGCACGGAGAGGGGCGATGGTGGCAACCCGGATCTCGTCGGAACCGATGTCATGGCGAGCGACAGTGGCGGCTCACGGCCGGCATCCATGGCGCGGATCGGGAGGAGCCAGAGGCAGGCGAAGCGGAGGCGCGCGGCGGCTAGCGGCGGGTCCGACGTTTGGGGCGGCGAGGCTCCTCTGGCGGGGGCTGGCGACATGGGCAATGAGGAGGACAAGGCGATAGGGAGGACGAGGAGGAGGCGGGGTCGAGGCACGGGATCCTGGACGGGGTGGCCATGGGAGGAGCTCGGGGCTCTTGGGCGCGTTGCAGGGGCGGCGACGTCCGTACAGGCCTGGTCGGGCGTCGGATGGACTGCGCCGGGCCTGGCGCAGGGAAGGCTGCTGGCGGCGGCAAGGTGGTGGCTGAGGGTTGGTGTGAAAATGGCTAGGGGCTGCCTATTTATAGCAAACTGAGGCTAGTGTTAGCAGTTTTTGTCCGTTTTCGGACCGTTCGATCTCGATCGGATGGCCCGGATGCGAAGGGGGGCTAGGTTAGGCTGCGGTGGCTGTGTAGATGGGCTATGAGGAGATGAGAGGGAGGTGTGAGCCCGTGACAGGAGTTTGAAACACCGAGAAAACGTCCGATAATTTGACCAGCTAGTGCCGCTAAATATTTGACTGCCGGGGTACCAAACGACCTCTGATTGCGACGAAATTTGATAGGCGGTCTACCTATGCTATAACAAGACCGCGCGCCAAGTTCTGACCCAATGCGAGAAAGTTTTATGCGTGCTTTAAAAACAATATTTTAATCGATGTCGCGGGCACGTGCATGTGTGGTTGGCCTCGAAACGGTCGATGACAAAAATGGAGAGAACCCAAAACTACCAACGGATGTAAGTTTTCAAAAACGAGTGATGATGCCATGCAGATGATGCAAATGATGCGATGATTAATGCAACAACCAAACAAACCACGTGACGAGAATGGAAATAAAAGGGGAATCTTCTGGAGCATCGGTCCCGGGCTGTTACAGATCATCTTATTTTTGCTATCGCCGTTCTAAGAAAATAAGATGTAAAAACATGATAAACATCACATCCAAATCATAAAGTGACATGATATGGCCAATATCATCTTGCGCGTTTGATCTCCATCTTCAGGGCACGACATGATTACCATCGTCACCGACACGACACCATGATCTCCATCATGTTGTCTTCATGAAGTTGTCTTGCCAACTATTACTTTTACTACTATGGCTAACGACTAGCAATAAAGTAAAGTAATTACATGGCGTTTTTGATTGACACGCAGGTCATACAATAAATTAAGACAACTCCTTTGGCTCCTACCGGTTGTCATACTCATTGACATGCAAGTCGTGATTCTTATTACGAGAACATGATCAATCTCATACATCACATATATTTCATCACATCCTTTTGGCCATATCACATCACATAGCATACCCTGCAAAAACAAGTTAGACGTCCTCTAATTGTTGTTGCAAGTTTTACGTGGCTGCTATGGGTTTCTTGCAAGAACGTTTCTTACCTATGCAAAAACCACAACAGTGATATGCCAATTTCTATTTACCCTTCATAAGGACCCTCTTCATCTAATCTGGTCCGACTAAAGTGGGAGAGACAGACACCCGCTAGCCACCTTATGCAACAAGTGCATGTGAGGCAGTGGAACCAGTCTCAGGTAAGCATACGTATAAAGTCGGTCTGGGCTGCTTCATCCCACAATGCCGCCGAATCAAGAGAGGACTATTAATGGCAAGCAAATTGACCAAATCATCGCCCACAACTACTTGTGTTCTACTCGTGCATAGAATCTACGCATAGACCTAGCTCATGATGCCACTATTGGGGAACGCAGTAATAATTCAAAAATTTCCTACGTGTCACCAAGATGAATCTAGGAGATTATAGCAACGAGAGAGAGGGAGTGCATCTTAATACCCTTGAAGATCGCTAAGTGGAAGTGTTGCAAAGAACGCTATTGATGGAGTCGTACTCGCGGCGATTCAAATCATGAAGATTCGATCCAAGCGCCGAATGAACGTCGCCTCTGTGTTCAACACACGTACATCCCGGGGATGTCTCCTCCTTCTTGATCCATCAAGGGGGAGGAGAAGTTGAGGGAGAGCTCCGGCAGCACGACGACGTGGTGGCGGTGGAGCTCATGGTTCTCCTGCAGAGCTTCGATAAGCACTACGGAGGAGGTGGTGTAGGAGGGGGAGGGCGGCGCCAGGGGGAAGGGTGAGGTTGCCCTCCCACCTCCCCTCTATTTATAGCCAAAGGGGAGAGGGGGCCGGCCCCCTTAGATCGATCTAGAGGGAGGGGGCAACGGCCAAGGGGGGGAGCTTGCCCCCAAGTTGGTGGGAGGCGCCCCCACCCCTTAGGGTTCCCAACCATAGGCACCTTGGGACCTTGGGAGGCGCACCAGCCCACCAGGAGGCTGGTTCCCACCCATATTCAGCCCACGTGGTCCTTCGGGACAGGTATCCCCTCCCAGTGGACTCCCTGAATCCTTTCGGTGGTCCTGGTACAACACCGATAAACCTTGAAACTTTTCCGATGATTGAAACTGGACTTCCCATATATAAATCTTAACCTCTAGACCATTTCGGAACTCCTCGTTACATCCGGGATCTCATCCGGGAGTCCGAACAACTTTCGGTAACCAGATACAATTCCCATTACAACTCTAGCGTCATCGAACCTTAAGTGTGTAGACCCTACGGGTTCGGGAACTATGCAGACATGACCAGGACACCTCTCCGGCCAATAAACAAAAGCGGGATCTGGATACCCATATTGGCTCCAACAGGTTTCACGATGATCTCATCAGATGAACCAGGATGTCGGGGATTCAATTAATCCTGTATACAATTCCCTTTGTCCATCAGTACGTTACTTGCCCGAGATTCGATCGTCGGTATCCCTATACCATGTTCAATCTCGTTACTGGCAATTCTCTTTACTCGTTCCATAACACATGATCCCGTGACTAAATCCTTAGTCACATTGAGCTCATTATGATGATGTATTACTGAGTGGGCCCAGAGATACCTCTCCATCACATGGAGTGACAAATCCCAGTCTCGATTCGTGCCAACCCAACAGACACTTTCGGAGACACCTGTAGTGCACCTTTATAGTCACCCAGTTATGTTGTGACGTCTGATACACCCAAATCATTCCTACGGTATCCGAGAGTTGCACAATCTCATGGTCTAAGGAAATGATACTTAACATTAGAAAAGCTCTAGCAGACGAACTACATGATCTTGTGCTATGCTTCCCACAAGATGCAAGGAAATAGATTCACAAAGCTTCAAGCAAGATGACTCTACATGTTACTTTGTGAGAAATCACTTTGAGTCCATAGGAAAGCCAATACTATTAAAAGGGGGTAAGGTACTGTTGGTGAACAAGATGCTCAAATGTGCACAAGTGATAGTCACCAAAGACACCCACAAGCTCTTCCACAAAAGTCTTTCCAAAGCCAAATATCAAAAATCGGTGCAACCAACAATTCCCACTAGGTGCCACCGATACCCAAACTCAGACAGACCCATGCCAAACCCTAGCACGTCGGTACAACCGTTTCCACTTTGGTGCCACCGAGTTTAGCTTGCCAACTTTCTGTTACCTCAATTCAAAAAATTGGTACCATCGAATTTGTTGGATCGGCATCACCAAGTTGCACAATCTGACTGTTGGTCACCTTATTGATAACACCGAGATTTATATATCGGTCTCGTCGAGATTCAAAAGTTGTCACCTTTTGGTCACTTCGGTACCACCGAGATTCACACATTGGTGTCACTGAGTTGGTCACTTTAGGTGTAAGAGTTAGATTTTTGGAGATGCCTATATATACCCCTTCACCACCACCCACTCGTAAGAAAAGCACTCAGAACACATCCCCACTTATCCCAACTGATTTTTTGAGAGAGAGCCACCTACTCATGTGTTGAGATCATGCCATTCCAGTCCAATCATATGTATCTTGATCTCTAGCGTCCCCAAGTTGCTTTCCACCCAATCAATCTCTCCCACAAAAGCCAAATATATGAGAGAGTGATTGAGTGTTGAGGATTCTATCATCTTGAAGCACAAGAGCAAGGAGTTCATCGACATTATCGAGCCTATTACCTTTTGGAGGGTGGTGCCTCCTAGATTGGTTAGGTGTCGCTTGGGAGCCTCCTACTTGGTGTTGTGGAGTGAACCAAGAAGTTTGTAAGGGCAAGGAGATCGCCTACTTCGTGAAGATCTACCCCGAGTTAGGCTAGTCCTCCTTGACATAGGCCATCATGGTATAGTCAAGGTTGCTTCTTCGTGGAACCCTCCATGGGTAGAGCCCTCCGTGGACTCTCGCGACCATTACCCTCCGTGGGTTGAAGACTCTATATACATGGACGTATGATAGCACCACCTCTCAGAACCACGGGAAAAATCTTCATGTCTCCAAATTGTGTTTGATCTTCCTACCCTTCCTTTACTACTCATGCTTGTCTTTACTTTCCGTTGCTATACTCGTAGACATGCATGTGTAGGGTGTGCTTGACTTGCTATGAATGCTAAAATATGCCAACAGTTAAAATTCAGAAAAAGTAGATTTTTATTTGTTCAAGTAGTCTAATCACCCCCTCTAGACCTACTTTTAATCCTACAAGTGGTATCAAAGCATTAGTATCCATTGCATTGGTCTCACAACCTAGGAGAGTATGGCGTCTAGCGAGGGAAATTATCACCATAGAGGTCAATAACTTTATGGCACTAATTTTGCTAGTTGGAAGCACAAAATGAAAATGCATATCCTTGGTCATAACCGCGTCGTTTGGGCTGTTGTTCGTGTTGGATTGCAAGGTGAATTCGTTGCATATGGAAGGGAACCAGATCGCTAAGCGACTATGTATGAATTGAAGATGTTGCAATACAATGCTCAAGCATGTGACATTCTCTTCAACTGCCTATGCCTCGAAGAATTCAACAAAATCAGTCGTCTTGAGAATGCAAAAGAGATTTGGGATACTTTAGTTGATATGCATGAAGGTACCGAATCTGTGAGAGAATCCAAGTTGGATGTTCTTCAAAGTCAGCTTGACAAGTTCAAGATGAAGGATGGTGAAGGAGTCGCTGAGATATACTCTAGGCTAGCTCTCATCACCAATGAGATTGCCGGCTTAGGAAGCGAAGAAATGAAATACAAATTCATCATCAGGAAGATACTTTGAGCTTTGGTTGATAGATATGACATTGTATGCACATTGATCCAAATGATGCCCAACTACAAAGATCTCAATCCTACGGAATTGATTGGAAGGATTGTTGCTCATGAGCTGACACTCACAACAAGTCTAGCGGTGCTTACAAAGCCACAAGTGATGCTCCCACAACTTCAAGTGACAACCTTGTCACAAAAGAAGAGATAAGCCTCATGGTTAAGAAATTCAACAAGTTCTACATGAATAGAGGCAAAGATCGAAGCTCCAACTCAAGATATGAAGAGAAGCATTCATCAAGTCGTGACCGAAACTGCTAAAATTGTGGGAAGCCCGGACACTACTCCAATGAGTGCACGACTCCTTACAAAAGGAAAGAAGAGTCACCAAGAAGATGAAGCTCAAGAGACGAGTGATCTCAAAGAGAGAGAAGGAGTGGAGATGATCGTTATGAACGAAGACCCTCAAGGAGAAGTAGGGACTCAGAGAAGAAGGACAAGTACACCAAGAGCTACTCAAGAATAAGACGTAAATCTCATGTTGGTGAATGGGTTTCCGGATCTGATTCCGACAACCACTCCGAGAGAAGCTATAACTCCAACTCCGACTATAGTCAAGATGGAGGTGTTGCCGGACTTGCACTAGTGATAACCAACTCCTAAGACATATTTGATTCACCAAATGAAAGGAGTGGATTTTGCTTCATGGCTAAAGGCCCCAAGGTATCACACCCTGTCGTGGATTTATCACGGCAGATGTTTGGGTGAATGGACTTGGATTTGAGGCCATCACTATTGTGATGGACTCAAAGGGGTTGGTTGGGACGAAGGACGCGAGTTTACCCAGGTTCGGCCCCTCAAGTCGAGGTAACAGCCTACGTCCTGCTTGTTCTTGTATTGCTTGTTTGTGTCGATTACAAGGGAGCTAATGCTTGACCTAGTTCTCGATAGCCTAATCTCTAAGTCGCCCCGGGTCTGCCTTTATATAGGAGGTAAAGACTCCGGGTCATACAAGTTTGTAACCGACTCTCTTTGTCTATCCGAGTCTCCCTCTATCTCCTTTGTCAAGCTATCTCCGAGCGGCTGACGCACCGGGTCTTCTCTGTCCGGACCACCTAATGGCCCATGCCATGAGCCGCCTATCTTCATGCGCCGTAAGCCTCATTGCTCATCCTTGGACCAGCTCATGAGCCATCAGGTATAACCTGGAGCCCTTCGGGCGGGTCACACCGCGGGGTTATATCCCCAGCATTAGGCCCTAGGTTGAATTGAGCTTGCACACTTCATCCCTTTCTCTGTTCTTTGGCGAGTCGCCCGGTGATGACCCGGCGTGAGGTCACATGGGCCCTGAAAAAAAGATCCGCTGACGTACCAGCAAATCTCTTATTAAATGGTTAGTCCGAAAATCGAGGCATCCGCCTCGGTCGGATGATTACGATCACCTAGATTTTCGCGCCTATCCCATCTTCCTTTTAAATAGGACATTTTTCGCGCCGTGGCTGACATTTTTCCTTCTCCCGCTCACTCTTCATCTCCTTCCTCTTGATGCCTCTGCTCCAGCGCATCCTACTCCGGTGCCGACTCCTCACCGCCGTCGACCAGGCCGCTGCATCGTCCTATTTCGTTCTAGAATCTCGTCTGCGTTCCACCGCTCCATCGCCGGTAAGCCCATACTTCTCCTTAGATATGTTGCCGCTGCAGTAGGGTTTGTAGAAAGTTCTGCCGCCACCGCTCGGGTTCCTCCGACACCATTGCTAGTGTTCTCCCAACGCTGTTGACGCCTTTAACGCTCGTCCTTGCCGCGCCGCCGCGTGCGGGGCGGCCGTGCGCATTGCGTGGATCCGTCGCGGCTCTATTTTACCGTTTCATTTTCCTATGCTTTCCTGTTCTTCGCTAGATCTGGAAATAAGAACATTTTTCCTGCTTTTGTAGATCCATGAATATAGTGGTAGTTTGTGAAATCTGTTTTTCAGGACTTAGTCAAATTTTATCCCCTCGTTTGCTACATTGACCCGCCACACTACGCCGGCTCTCATCAGCCGGAGTATAGCATCTTATATGTAGAATCTTTAAGTTCGTAAGCCGCCGTAGATTTTAGTCTCTTCTTGACTCGCCGCACATCTAATTTGCACAGTCTTTAAGCCGCCGGTATGTCTTGCGCCTTCAACTCATGCAACTGTGTCGGGTCCTGCATCACGGAGGAGTTCTTAATGGTTTTCGTTCATGCGGGCACTCTTCCTTCCAAGGAGGTCCTTATTTGGCGAATCCCGGGTGATGAAATACGGCCCTCTCCTCAAGAAGGCGAAAAAGTGGTTTTCTCTGACCATATCAAACGAGGATTCGTGCCTCCCGGCTCGAAATTCTTCCGTGATGTCCTTCACTTATAAAATCTTCACCCTCAAGACTTGGCCCCCAACTCTGTTTCAAATATATGCAATTTCCTAGTGCTATGTGAAGTATACTTGCAAGCCAAGCCGTCCGTGAGTTTGTTTCGAGAGTTCTTCTATGCCAACCGACAAACCGAAATGAAAGGCGGCCCGAGTCTAGAGCTTGGTGGGATTTCCATTCAACGACGTAGAGATATGATCTTTCTGGCTACGCAGATGCCGAGTCATCCGAAGGATTGGAAGAAAACTTGGTTCTACTGCAAGGATACATCTCCTAAGAATGAGCGCCCATTGTCGGGCTATCGTCCCTCCCGGCTCAGAACAAATTCAGAACTTCCTGGTCGGCCCTCAGCTTCGGAACGTGCTAGGTACGAGCCGGCTCATGCCAAGATCAAGGCACTCATGGCCAATGGCTTAACCGGACTGGATTTGATCCGCTGTTGGATTTCTTGGCGGATTATGCCTTTAAGCCATAGAAGTCGGCTTATGTGTGAGTATGAAGGCAAGTATGACAGCTCCTTATGCTTCAGCCAATCAACACTGACAGAAGATGACATCTCCACTGTCATCCGGAGCCTTGTCCATGCAGCCTCCGCTTCATGCAGCACCATTGGCCTGATGCCTTTTAACATCACAAATCCAGCTCCAGATTTAAGGCAACTTTTCACTCCTTCTTTCTCTTTGTCACTCATACCTTTCCGGCTCATTTCTGTTTAAATGGTTTATCTTTCCAGGCCAACTCGGATTTCTGGAAGAAGGAATATGTTCCTCCCTTGAGGAAGACTAAGAAGAAAGCCCCAGCTAAGAGGCCAAAGAAGGACACCCCGCAAGAGGGATGGTTCGACCTGCCACAATCATCCGGCTCAGAGGTAAAATATTAGCTGTTTTTCTGAGACTTTGCCTTCTTGTTTTACTAATGCATGTTTTACTCACAGGATGATGTGGAAACCAGCCGCGCCAATGCCCCTGAGGTAATCTATATTTCTTCCAACTCAGAATATTTTGTCCCCCGAAAGCCGCGATGGGTTATCAGAAAAGTTCCTCTTTCTCATCCTCTCGCTTATCTGGCTCCCGACTTTCTTTTGAAAAAGCAACAATAGGCTGAACGTCGTCAGACCTAGAGCGTCGGCTCTACTGAGCTTATGTCCGGCTTGCCAAACTCGCCGGCTCCGAAGAAACGCCCCACAGAGGTATGTGTCCTTGTTTGATTCATTTCTCCTTGTACCTTGGTGCTATCTCATCTTTCTTGAATTACATCTCAGAAGTCCCCTTCTTCTGGCGACTCTACGGCGACTGCCCTACTGCCTCCTAAGATCAATCCATTGTAAGTATTTCTTTTAGTTGTACATTTCTATTCCCTTTGGCGGTTGTAATCCTTGGGTTCTGATTTTCGTGTTCTCCAGGGCTCAAGCGAAGAGTCATAAGACGAACCAGTCCTCCCCTAGTCCTGTGGCTCAAGAACCGGAGCATGAACAACGGGAGGAGTCACGACCGGATGTAGATCCACCGGCCGCATCCACCGGGCCGGCTGTTGAAGGTAATATCCCCAAGAGCCCTCCAAGGGGTCTTTCGACACCACTGAGTCCTGCCAAGACCACTGCAACCCCAGACGTTGTGATCACCGGCTCTGTCTTTCAATCTTCCCCGGCTCACGTGCTGACCAGGCATAAAGAGCCGGCCGAGGCCTCTAAGAAGCTGGACTTTGACTCTTCTTCTTTTGAGAAGATGATGGCCGAAGAACTTCACGCCGGTTATGCGAACTGGCTTTCCACCAGCCGGGATCTGGAGCTTCGGCTGGTCAGCTTAATGAAGAAAAAATATGAGGTACTCATATTCTTTTTATAACCTTACTTAGCCCCCAAAGGCCGGTTCAATCTAGTTAAGAGTTGAACCGGGTCTTTCCTGATCTTCTGTAGAAAATCCAAATCCATTGTCCCCAAGGGCCGATTCAACTTGATAAAGTTGAGTTGGAGCTTCACTGTAGATAGTTTGAACAGCCGACTGTAGCCCCCAAGGGCCGACTCAATTTTGATAAAGTTGAGTCGGAACTTTTAATGTGGAAAGGTCTAAGAGCCGATTGTAGCCCCCAAGTTTCGGATTAATTTGATGAAGATGAGCCGGAACTGCACTGTAGTCTTGGAGATCGCCCCCAAGTGTCAAACATAGTGCTTGCAATTTGCTTTGAGACTTGCATAGTTTTTGTCTTAAATCTTCATCGCCTGATAAAATTCCATTCTGGTGACTTATCTGCATTTTGATATGTCATAGGAAGCTTTAAACGAGGCCGGGTCGCAATTGACGGATCTGAAGACCAACCTGGCGGCTCAACAGACGGCTTGAAGCGCCACCGATGAAAAGTGCCGGCTCCTCTCGAAGGAATTGGCCACAATCAAGGCCGACTTTGCTGCTTTTAAAGAGTCAGCTGAATCTGAGAAGAGTTCTTTGACCAAACGGGTGGATGACACCGATCAGCGGCTGATAGGTGTATCCGATGAACTCCAAGCCCTGAAACGCCATATTACCAAGATGACAGCCGCCCTCTTTGGTAAGCTTCTGACAACTTGTGCTTCAAATGGCTATATCTCACTTGGACTGGCGACTCATCCGAAATGTCCGTTTTATATAGGCCCTAGGAGCTGGCAACTGGCTTCTGATAGTCTGCTGCCGTTGAAGGCCATCTATACTTTAACTGAACAGTTGTATTGCGGCGCAATGTGCACTATCAAAACCGTGCAATATAAGGATAAGATTCTGGCGACTCTCAGGGGTGTCTTGGAGCTCTTCTCCACCATGCCTAAGCATATTGCCGATCTCAAGAAGTCAGCCGCTCGCCAAGGGGCCATTGCAGGCATCAGCCGGGCTTTGGCCTTTTCTCCGGGTCTAACCGCAGCCGAGATGATGGATGGATTCCCTTCAATAAAAGATGACGTCTCAGAGTTTACTGATGCTGACTACAGCCGGTGTATGAAGGAATCCTGGGTATTAGCTTCCGTCTTGGCGGAGGAAGTTGATATGATGACCTACCAAGCAGCCTATGACCCGGAGCAAAAAAGAATCTGTGGCCCTCTTTACGAGTGCAAAGACTTGACGCCTGCTCGGATTAAGGACTTCTTTGCTCCAGACCTTGACCCGTCTCATTATTTTTAAGGCTCTTTTGCGGCTCTAACGAAATGCAACTGGGATTTGGACAACCTCCAGATCAGGGCCACGGAAGAGCAAGAGCAGGATGACCCAGCAGCTAGTTAGTTTCTTCTTAAAACTTGTACCAGCCGACTCTCCTTAACCCGCCGTGTGATGGTTGAAAAACTTGTCTGAAATTTTGATCTCCTCTGGGAGTGTAATAGCTAGATGTTTACTTTTGCTTCTCCTAAACGTTGTGTCGTTATACTTTACAAGATGATCCGGCTTTGTCATCATAGAAGACACCTGCAGCCAAGATTAGGTAAACTATACCCGGAGGTGGTAATTCCCTTATGTCGATTACGGTTAATCTGGTTAACCGGAAAGCTTGGCTGATAAGGAGTTTTTAAAAGATACAGCCGGAGATAATGATACGACATAAACGCCGGCGGATAAGCGTTAGAAGCTATACCCGAAGGTAAGAAGCCGCTCTCATCGCGGCTAATTTTCCTTAGCCAGATTTTGTGCCATAAGGTCAGCTAATAGGCATTATAAGCTATACCCGAAGGTAAGAAGCCGCCGTTCGCTGTAGCTAATTTACCTTAGCTGTTTTTACGTGGCCTAAAACCAGCTAATAGGCATTAGAAGTTGTACCCAAAGGTAAGAAGCCGCCGTTCCCGGGTCATGAGATGTTATCTACCCGTCGGTAAAAACCTCTCATAACCGTGGCTAAACATGTTAGCCGGAAGTTTTGCATAAAGCCGGCTGATAGGGTGTTAGAAGCGATACCCATCGGTAAGAAGCCCCCCTCAGCAATACAGCTTAACCCGCCACCAGATAGGCGTTAGAAGCTATACCCTAAGGTAAGAAGACGCCCTTCCCACGACTAATTTACCTTAGTCGGGTTTTTTTGCGGCATAATGTCGTCTTAATAGGCATCTACTGCCGTTCAGCCATGCGGCGTAACCCGCCGGCGGATAGGCGTTAGAAGTTGTACCCTAAGGTAAGAAGCCGCCCTCGCCACGACTAATTTACCTTAGTCGGTTTTTTGTGGCATAATGCTAGCTTATCGGGCAAACTGTGGTTCGGACAAGGTCGCTTAAGTAACTCCTCCATGTCCGAGAAAGAATTATCCTTGCCAAAGGGTGGTCTGAACCTCCTGTTGCCCATGGGGTGATTCTACTGGGCATTTGTGTTGGCCAGAAAATCTGACCCGGCCTCTAGACTCTTACGCTTACTATGGCTACCATTGTTCACTGCACCCTTGCCCTGGTTCCTCTTCTTACCTTGACCAGCCTTTTCCTCATCAGAACCCGGATCTTTCGTGCTGTCAGAGTCGGCATACTTTGTGAGAGCCGTCATGAGCTCTCCCATGTCCTAACACGTACGTTTGAGCCGGCCAAGTTTCTGCTTTAGAGGAATAAAGTGGCAGTTCTTCTCCAAGATCAGCACCGCTTGAGCCGTCGTGATCTGCTCTGATGAATGGATAATTGTCAAGACCCGTCGTAACCAATGATGAGCCGATTCGTTCTCCTGTTGGACACAGTGATCAAGATCCACAATGGTCATAGGCTTCTTGCACTTCCCTTGAAAGTTTTTAATGAACCGAGCCTTGAGCTCCGCCCATGAGTTGATGGTATTAGGTGGTAACCCCTTTAGCCATGTACGTGCCGGACCTTCCAGCATCACGATGAAATACTTGGCACAAAGAGCCTCACTAACATCCAGCATCTCCATGGCTAGTTCATAGCTTTCCACCCAGGCCTCCGGGGGTAAATTAGCGGTATAATTTGGGACCTTGCGGGGCCCTTTGAAGTCTTTCGACAACCGTTCGCTTCACAGAGCCGGTGATCGACACGGCAGCCCTACCGTCCTGGGGTTTACTCCTGCCCCTACCGAAACGGAAGGCCCAGGCTCCTGGTAAGCCGACCTAGCTCGCGCCTCTTGCGGGCTTCCCGCGTGGTTTACAAATGCATGTGTATCTCTTCCCGGTCGGTGACCCATTGGAATCTCCCTGTGACGGTTGCTGCTGGACCCTGCTGGTGATGCGTACTGCCGACTAAAGCTACGGCTAGGAAGAGGGGTTGAATGGACGCGGCTCCGGCTGTGACCGTGTAACATCCCAAACCTTGGAATGTTATAATAAATATTAGAATGATTGATTGTTTGAATTAAGTGATTGAATTTGAGTGGAAATTTGAAACTTTTTGAAACTTTTGAATGAGATGACTTTCCCAAAACTCTCACTCTGCATTTTGATCACTAGGAATTCAAAATCCATTCCATCACAAAACCCAGAGTGAAGATGATATGACTTCTTCCAGTTGATAAAATGAAAAAGGGATTTGAGAATGATTTGAATTCCATTTGAAAATATTATAGAAACTTTATGCAACTCAATGATTTTCATGAGAGAGGATAATATGACTTCTTCAAATTATATGAAATATGAGTTGGAAGTTTAAAATAAACATTTGGAAAGAGAAATTGAAAACCATTTCAAAATTTCTCATATGGAGTTTCACTTTCATATTTGAATTCCCTATTTGAAATTTTAAGAATTCAAATACCCTTGACCAATATTTTGAGGGGAGTAATATGACACTCCACACCAGGGGCATCTTGGTGAAATATTTGAACAATAAAACCAGAGGGTTCATTTGAAAAATAATTGCAAAAGGATTTAAAATCAAATAGGTATTTTCTGAAAAATAATTATTTTTTCAAAGTATTCAAATGACAGAGGAAAAATGCTCATTAAATAGCATTTATTCCCCTGATAATTTTGGTATATATATTGTCTATGTTTGGAAATGTTTTGAATGCCTTAATGATATTTTAAAAGCTCTGTAAATTAATAAAAGGAAAGCATTTAAAGTTTTTTTAGACAGGCTGGCCCACCTGCCCTTAATACTTTCCCAAAATGCCTTCGAGCCGGCCACCGACGCCGGTGACCGCGCCCCCTCCCTCACTAGCATGCGGACCCCACCGTCCGACCGCGTCGTTCCCGTGCCCATCTCCCTCCTCCATCTCCTCCCGAAACTACGCCGGCGACCACCGCCGTGATCTCCTCCTCCTATCCCTCCCCTCGAGCCCCGACCCCTCCTATAAATAGCCCTGCCTCCCCTCGGTCCATTCCCCCACCTCCCCTCTCTGCCCGAGCCCTCGCCTCGCCACTGTCGCTCGCCGGAGCCGAGCGCTGCCGCCGCACTTTTACCCTCATGTCACTGCACCCCACCATCCCCGAGCCCCTCTAAGGCCACCGACGACCTCGCCGCGCTCCTACGCATCGACTGCTGCACTCGCCCTCACCGGAAACCCTCCGGAACACTGTGCCGACACCATGCCAGAGCTCCGGACACCACCCGAAGCTCCTAGAGCTCGACCTGCCCACCACCGTCACCCCCTCGTCTCTCCGCCGTGACAAACCATCCCCGGAGGATCCCCGTCGTCGATTGGAGCCCTCGCCACCGCCGGAGGACCACCGAAGGTGCTTTCCCGTCGACCCCACCATCCCTCCCATCGACGTCGACCTTGCAGGCGACCCTCTGTAAGCCCCTCTCACTCCCCTCCATCAAATCCCATTCCAACGGCTCAGATTAGAAAGGCACGTACCCTTTCGGTTTTACTCAAATAACGGAGCCAGTTTTATTTGTTTTAGTTAGACCAAACCATTTTCTACTAAGTGTCGGCCATCCGCTCGCAAACCCCGCGCGCACACACCCTCCAACCTATCAGAAGCTGACACGTAGCACCCCCTGTCCGTTAGATAGGAAGTTTTATTTTCTGTTTTAGTTTTCAAAACAGATTTTGTTCAGTTTTTGTTTTTAGCATATCTTTTATGTTTTTAGGTGTTTTATTTTGATTCTTTTTGTATTAGGTCACAAATTTCATCTAGCTTCTGTAGATACCAAGTTTGACTATATTTGAATATATAAATTTGAATTTAAACAGATTTGATTTAAAATTTGTTTTCTGAATATCTTGAGTTTAAAAAGTTATTTTTGATTGATCCTTTTTGCTACTTGTCACTAGTGATCTTAGTTATCAGTAGGTAAAGTTTGAGGATTTTTCAAATAAAATTGATTTGGGTTTTAAATAAAAACAGAATCTGTTTTAGTTTCCTATTAGTTAATTAGTTTGAATTCTCTTGTTTTATATTGAAAATACTGTTGAGATTTAACTTATGTTTTAGGGTTCATTAGTTGTTGTTGTTCTAAACTTTAGGACTATACATGCTGATTAACAAAAATAAATTGTTTAGTTTATTACTTCATTGTTATAGGAACCTCTATTTTTTCAATTAGGTGTAGTTTATTAAAACCAAACTAGTTAGTAATATTTCATTTAACAAAAGTTTTAAGTATTTAGATTCTGTTTTCGAATAAAAAATTTAGTAATTCTCTTCTGTTAAGAAATGTTTTGTTAATAAATATAGTTTAGTTTTACTCTATAGGAAACTATATTCCTTTTCATTAGGTAGTGTTTTATAAAACAACTTAGTTTTTAGTAGAAATTATTTTCACAAAAGTTTTAGATGATTTAGTTCTGTTTTAATAAAGAGTTTTTATTATTTATTTTCTGTTAGGTTGGTTACAAAAAAATATAAGTTTGTTTTATAGGAGTTAGCCACCTAAACCTAGAGGCCATTGCCTTGCTTTGTTTTGTTTTGTTGAGATGCTCTAGTATTACTAGTTGAGTTCTTATTTGAAAATATTTAAAATAATTGTTTTATAAGTTTTACTTTCTGTTAACTTAGTTGTTTTATACTTTGTTTTCTCTTAGTTTATTATTTTATTGTTTTACTTGTTGTTAAGTTTATTAGGCAAACACTTGTGTTGTTCAGGATATTGTTTTCATAGTTTCACTTGTTCTTCAAAAGTAAGTCTTTTTGCTAGTAAAATATTTACTAAAATACTTTTGTCATATTTTAATTTGTTTTGGGTTTTGTGTTACTTTTGAATTTGTTAGAGTTTTGTGTTCTGAGTTTTTGTCTTAAGTAATTCCTTCATCAACCTTGTTGTTTTTGTTTCTTGAGATTACCTTGTGATTGTTAGAATTCATTGCTAGTATGATTGATTATATGAATGCTATGTTTGATTATATAGATTCCATCGGAGAGTGACGAATAGTTCTATCAGGTTATTTCTGAGAGCGATATTTTTTCTTCATCAACAGTACAGGCAAGTTCACTTTGACCATCTTTTTCATACCTATGTTTTATTGCATTGTAGTGACATCATTCAACAAATCCCTCCCGTAGTGTTATTGAAACTCTTGTAGTTGAGTAGTATGCATGAGGTAGGAACCCACCACTTGTTACTGAAGCCCCGGGAACGTTAGATATTTCAATGCTATGCTAAAGTAGACGGGGTCTGGTATGAGTGTTCATGAGTGGTGTGAGAAGGAGGACTCCACGTCAAAACGACGACTTCATGAAGGCATCTTCAAGTTCTACATCTTCAAGACCTCAAGACTTCGAGAGTCGAGAAACAAGTTTTTCAATACACACTACTGCGTGAGGGATGGTTGGAACGGCACCCTGGAGAAGCCAGTGGATTTGCCTAGGTGTTGCTGGAGATGTGCCAGTATTCACGCGAAAAGCCTCACCCAGAATCAAAGAGAAGGATGAATACTTCATGCCCGGAAGCTTACCTATGTAGCCACAAGTCATTATGGGCTCTGGCTTGGTTGATGTTTGTTGTGACTCTGACTAGGCAGTGCTACGAGATGTAGTCGACGTTAGGATTGGATGGGCACTGCCGGTAGCTCAGGGAAACACTTTGAAAGACCATGTTTCTTTCGTCATGTTCTCAAACACCAGGCAGTGTGAGGACTTACTAGGAGGGAAAGAATCTTGTGGGTAAAGTACACAACACTCTGCAGAGTTAAACCTAATTGATTAGCCGTGTCCCCGGTTATGGACAATTTGAGCTTCTAGACTTGGATCTATCTCTGAATTCTCAACACTGGACTGATAACTATTTGTGGGCAACTTAAGTTACTTTTGGGCATTGAGACATTGGTTGGCGGAACCATGTTATGTTAGGTAACTCTGTAGTGAAAACTCCTGATATTCCTTTGTTGTAGGAAAAGCAAACAAAATCAGCTTTTATTCAAAAACTTAGACACAGAGCCATAAAGCTATACTGCATATAGATTAGTCTTTATCTTCTGTTTCTGCTATGGTGATCTTGCCGGTACATTCAATGTACTGACCTACACGGCTGCAACGTCTCATGTTGCAGATACTCCTCTACGACGAGTAAGAGTACGATTCAGGGTTACAGCCCGCACTCAACTTGCCGTTGGTGTTATTGGGACTCCACTCTCGTTGACCGCTTCCGCTGAGGTTTTAAGGTATATATCAGTTTTACGTTAAATACATGTGATTGCACTTTGATATATACATTGATGTACTGTGTGTGCCAGCATATTGATCCAGGGATGGCACAGAAAACACAGAGGCTTGACTCGTTTTGAGTCGGGTCGCTACAGAGATGGTATCAGAGCACATGTTGACTGTAGGACGTGACCCTAGACAACTGGAAAGCCTTAGGACAGGATATCTCTATAACTTTTTGTTTCAAAAAGATCTTTACTCCTTGTCTTCTCTGATTTCACCAAATAGTCCTTTTACCTCAACTGGTCAGAATATATCCCTTCCCTTTTGACCACACGAAGGATCAACTGAAGCCACCCAAGAAAGACAAGATATCAGACAACTGGTGACCAACTCAGACAAAGTTGTATTTCACTATGGGAGGAGCTACAGAAGATTGAAGACTATAAAGAGCTGAAGAAATTGAAGACCATGAAGAATTTCCAAGATATTATGCCCCTAGAAGACCAAACCCCTGTTGTATACTTACGTTAGATATGATGATTTGTGAGCTGTCATTTGTGTGTAAATTTTTTGACAGCCACAACTGAAACCTATTTTTCAAAAAAAAACATTGTTTGTATTGTGTGTATCCCCTCTTCTCATTTCTCTCTCTCGTATCTCATCCCAAAACCTTAGACCCAATAGATGGTGAATGAAGTTGGACTTGAATTCTTTGAACCAATGACCCAGCTAGAGGAAGAATTATGGATTCAAAACATGGATTGAAAATGAGTTGATGCATAAACTGGGTTTTTTGCTAAAGAACAAGGATACCACAGAATATGGTAAATGGATAACTCATTTTGTTTTAAGGATGACAATACTCCATAAGATGTGGAAGTGAAATAGAAGCTTGGTTTGGATGATATGGATGCTTACCCAAGAAGAAACCTATGTTAATTTTGAGTACCCTTTTCTCACATCTGTAGATGACCACCCTTTATGATTCTTTTCTCAAGGGCCCGGAAACGATCATGACCCTCACTAGTGATCATGATTACCCAAAGATCCTGAAGGATATGATGGCACACATCTATCTGGAAGGAGATGCAGTCTACAAAGGCTACCCATTCAAGGAAGATGGAGTGGAACTTTGGTACGTGGAGGTACACCTTCACCGTGTGAAAGGAGTTTGCCCAAAGACTATGGGACAATACCTTTTCATATCTCGTGTACCATGAGCAATTTTCTTCGACGCTGTTCGTGAAGCTGCCATGGAAGCCATACGTCAGATTGGAGAAATACTTGAAGCAAGACTTCGTCATACTCAAGAATACCTGCAAGAAGTGCATACGGAGATGATGGAGATGAAGCTCAGGTCCACCCTGATCAAGCAAAAGATGGGTGATTTCAAGAAGCACATCGCGAAGTTCCAGTGGTACTAAAATATTCCCAAGGGGAGATAAAGGAATAAAGTTGGAAGTGATGCTAGACCATACCAGACTATATGGATGGCAACATTTTGTAATAAAGTATTTTTAGGAGTTTTAAGAAGTGATTGAGGATGTACCCAAGGATTGAATATGAGAAGAAGGCTAAACATGAGTAGTTTGAATTTTGGATTTTGGAAGTAATAAATGTAATAGGTAGCACTCTTATCATTTTGAAGTTATGTAACAGAAGCCTCATAGTTTGTAATAAAGTCATGAGTCAATGAAATTTATGGTGCCATGATTCTCCTATGTTGAATTATACGAGTTGTTACTCTATGAACAAAGATCTCCGACCATTTTCGAGGATAAGAGAAAATTATGGTCTATGAAGGCATATGTGCATTTCATTTTTAAGTGTGGTAGTAACCACAGAGACAAATGGATGAAGAAAAAAAAACATTCATGATTAAGGAGTTTGGATAACTGACTACAGATGAAGAGAATGTGGAAACATATCCACCTAAGTGGATGACAACCCCTGGAGTAGTATACCTCGGATTTGAATATGATGATCCAAAACTATTGTTGGTAAACAGACCAATGGAAAGGAAAAACATACTCAAGGAATAGAACTTGTATCAAGGAACGATCACCCGATTCCATGAAGGTTACCCCAAGATTTTGGAACAAGAAGTTGTGATTGGACCAGCAAGCATTTTTCTTAGGAGTATACGATAACCTGAGAGTTGTGAAGTAACGCTAGATCTTTTGTTCAGCTTGCAGAATCAATGGATTTATCCGAACTTGGTTCGTTGACAAGAGAAATTTCTGCAACACTTGTGAGGAAGAGCAAGTGTTAGAATACGAGATTCACTAAACCTTATACAAGTAATGATTTCAGTGCGACATGGTTTGGCCACCATGATGACTTACTCTTATCATTCTCTTGCTATTCTGAATGGTAAATCTGAGTGACTTACCCATAGTAAAGAGACGACGTTCTTTGAAGCTTTTTTTAAGCCTTTGTAGCGACCCGACTCAAATCGAGTCAAGCCTCTGTGTGTTCTGTGCCATCCCTGGATCAGTATGCTGGCACACACAGTACATCATTGTATATATCAAAGTGCAATCACATGTAAATAACGTAAAACTGATATATACCTAAAATCTCAGCGGAAGCGGTCAACGGGAGTGGAGTCCCAATAACACCAACGGCAAGTTGAGTGCAGACCGTAACCCTGAATCGTACTCTTACTCGTCGAAGAAGAGTATCTACAACATGAGACGTTGCAGCCGTGTAGGTCAGTACATTGAATGTACCGGCAAGATCACCATAGCAAGAACAGAAGATAAAAACTATTCTATTTGCAGTAGGGCTTTATGGCTCTGTGTTTTTTTTTGCATAAAAGCTGATTTTATTTTATTTTCCTACAACAAAGGAATATCAGGAATTTTACTACAGAGTTTCCTATCATGACTTGGTTCCGCCAACCAATGTGTAAAATTCCCACAAGTAACTTAAGTTGCCCACAATTAGTTATCAGTCCAGTGTTGAGAGTTCAGAGATAGATCCAAGTCTAGAAGCTCAAATTGTTCTTAACCGGGGACGCGGCTAATCGATTAGGTTTAACTCTGCAGAGTGTTGTGTACTTTACCCACAAGATTCTTTCCCTCCTAGTAAATTCTCGCACTACCTGATGTTTGAGAACAGGACGAAAGAAAAAATGGTCTTTCAGAGTGTTTCCCTGAGCTACTGACAGTGCCCATCCAATCCTAACGTCAACTACATCTCGTAGCACTGCCTAGTCAGAGTCACAACAAAGATCAACCAAGCCAAAGCCCATATTGACTTGTGGCTACATAGGTAAGCTTTTGGGCATGAAGTATTCATCCTTCTCTTTGAGTCTGGGTGAGGCTTTCCGCATGAATACGGGCACTTCTCCAGCAACACCTAGGCTAACCACTAGTTTCTCCAGGGCGCCATTCCAACCATCCCTCACCCAGTAGTGTGTATTGAAAACTTGCTTCACGAGTCTCGAAGTCTTGAGGTCTTGAAGATGCAGGACTTGAAGATGTCTTCATGAAGTTGTCGTCTTGACGTAGAGTCCTCCTTCTCACACCACTCACGATCACTCATACCAGACCCCATCTACTTAAGCATAGCATTGAAAATAAATAGTGTTTCCCGGGGCTTAGCAACAAGTGGTGGGTTCCTACCTCATGCATACTACTCAACTACAAGAATTTCAATAACACTACGGGAGGGATTTGTGGAAATGATGTCACTACAATGTAAATAAAACATGGTTATGAAAAAGATGGTCAAAGTGAACTTGCCTGTACTATTGATGAAGATGAGATATCGCTCTCGGAATAACTTGATAGACTACTCGTCACTCTCCGATGTAAATCTATATAGTGAGACATAGTATTCATGTAAGCAATTGTACTACCAATCAATGCTAACACTAAATAGGAAAACACACAACTAAAGACAATAAGGTTGTGATGAAGGAAATACTCAAGACAAAAAATCAAATCACAAGGTTACATTAATATGACTAACGGGGGGCGGGTGTGTGATGAAGGAAATACTCAAGACAAAAATCTAAATCACAAAACTACATCAACAGACCAAGGGTTGGTTTTCCACTACAAACAACTATTTTAAACAAAAGCAAGGTATATTAAAATTATTTTAGTAACTACTTACTTAGCAAAAAGAATTACTTTTGAAGAACAACTAGAATTCATGAAAACAACATTCTAACCAACCTAGGTTTTGCACATTCAACATAACCACATGAAAACCACTAAAACCAAAAACCAAAGTAAACATACATAACAACTAGGCTAGAAATAATTAACAGAATTAAGTCATCTAAACTTTTGGAAAAAGTTTCTACTAAAATTAAATTGTTTTATAACACATTTCCTAATGAAAAATAATATAGTTTCCCTACCATAATAGAGCAAGGCTAAACTATTTTTATTAACAAAACATTTCCAAACAGAAAAGAATTTACTAAAAACTTTATTTGAAAACAGAATCTAAATACTTCAAATTTTGTTAAAAGTATCTATTACTAACTAGTTTGTTTTAATCCAATTATACTTAGTTGGAAAAGAGTAGAGGTTCCTATAATAGTAGAGCTTAAATCTATGCAAATTATTTATTTATTAACAGCATGTAAAACACCAAATTTTTGAACAACAGAACCTACTAGAACAAAATATAACTAATTCTGATTTAAACTAACCAAAAATTCAAACTAACTAACTATATAAATACTAGACAGATTCTGTTTATGGTTAAAACACTAAACTATCCCATCCTAAAAATCCTCAAACTAAGCATGATGACAGTCCTAACTAATACCAAGCAGTAGCAAAAAGATTCATACAAAAATCTATTTTTAAACTCTAGTTATTCAGATTTTAGTATTTTAAGCATATTTGATCAAATTCAAATTTTAAGGTTCAAATTTAAAATCTAAGACTACAGGGTGAAACTACATGAAATATGTGACCTATGCAAAAAGAATTAACTAAAAACATTAAATGGTTTAAAAGATACAACTAAAACAAAATCAGAACTATTCTGTTTTTCTAAAAACAAATAGAAAAGAAAAATACTAAACTAACGGACAGGGGGGGTCTACGTGGCGTGCTCTGATTGGTCCAGGGGTGCGCGTGATCTAATGATTCGAGCGGACGGCCAGCTTCTAACAGAAAACATTTTGGCGTTTAATTCTTCTAATCCAGACCGTTGAGGTGAGATCGAACGGAGGGGGAGAGGGTGCGGTGCTCACAGAGAAGGAGTCGTCGGCGATGAAGATTCTCCGGCGAGGCTGAGACGTCGAGGTGCTTGTGGAGGTGTTCCGGCAGTCCTCCGGCGATGGTGTGGCCTCCAATCGACGACGGGGATCCTTCGGGGAAGGTTGGTGGCGTCGGAGAGGCGAGGGGGCAATGAAGTCGACAAGCAGGAGCTCGGGGAGTCTTCGGGATGGTGGTGGCCGAGGGGATCTCCGGCGAGGGTGGTGGTGGTGTGGTGGGGTAGGTGCACAGGTGAGGGGATGGGAGGTGCGTATGAGTGCGGCGAGGTCGTCGGAGGTCTCAGGAGGGCTCGGGGACGGTGTGGCAACGGGCACGAGGGCAAAGGTGCGGCGGCTACCGGTAGGACCGGCGACGGATTCCGGAGAGGGGAGGCGATGGGAGTTGGGGAAAATGGGGGAATGAGTCGAGGGGAGGCATGGCTACTTATAGGGGGTTCAGGTGCGCCCGAAAGGGAAGGGGAGGAGAGAAATCCGGCGAGGGTTCTCCGGCGATGTCGTCGGGCGCGAGGAGGAGGAAGGTGACCGGCGGGGTTTTCGTTCGGAGGGTGGGGCCTGCTTGCCAGAGAGAGAGGGAGGGAGGGGCGCGTCAGTTGGTCGGTAAGAAAGGAAAGTCGGGAGGGCTTTTAAGGCAGGTGGGCCGGTGGGTCTTAAAAGCATTTAAAAATATTTCCTTTTCTAATTTCCAGCGCAGTAAAACCTACTAAATGACAATAAATACATTTCCTAAAATAAAAAGTTTTATACAAAAATTATCAGGAGAATAAATGCTATTTAATGGACTTTTTTCCCGGCCAAATTAAATACTTCAAAAATATTATTTTCTTCACAAAATGCCTATTTGATTTTTAAATCTTTTTGCAAATATTTTTCAAATGACCCCATGGATTTTATGGTTCAAAAAACTTCACAAAATACCCCCTGGTTTTTGGAGTGTCATATTACTCCTCTCAAAAATATTTTCAAGGGGTTTGAATGCTTACAAATTCAAATAGGGAATTCCAAATATGAAAGTGAAACTCCCTATGAGAAACTTTCAAATAGTTTTCAAACTTCCAACTCCTATTTCATATACTTTGAAGAAGTCATATTATCCTCTCTCATGAAAATCATTGAGTTGCATAGAGTTTCTGAATTTGAAATAGTTTCAAATGGGATTCAAACCAGTTTCAAGTCATGTTTCATTTCTTTAAATGGAAGAAGTCATGTCATCTTCACTCTGGGGTTTTGTGATGAAATGAATTTGAATTCCTGGTGATCAAAATGCAGAGTGAAAGTTTTGGGAAAGTCATTTCATTCCCTCTCATTAAACTTTCAAAAGTTTCAAATTTCACTCACTTTCAATCACTCAATCAAACAAACAATCATTCTAATATTTATTATAACATTCCAAAGTTTGGGATGTTACAAACCTACCACACTTAAAATGAATCTCGTCCTTGAGATTTGAAGGGGCTAGCAAGAAAAGGTTAGGGTTTGGGGGTCTTCTAACAATTCTACTGTCCTGGAAGGGTGTGGGGTCTACCACACTTAAAATGAGAGTTAGTGGTCCTCCAAAGTCATGACACATCCTGTGGTGCATCTGGCTGTCCACATTCTTCACCGTAACTTCCTTGGTGACGATCTTCCGTTATATCAAAATCTTGTGTTCTCACAACAATATGTATTTCCTCCGAGACTGGGTCTTCTTAACTGACAGGTCTCGTGATTATTCTAAATAACTTGTCGATGATCTCATGGTGGTCTACCATTAGTGGGTATCCTGCAATGTAATGGATCATGGCTTCATTCCTCACCGTAAAATTCCTACGTGTGACAGCAACTGTCAGGTACAAGGGGTTATCTTCATACAATTCTAAGGCTTAAACACAAAGCTTCAAAGATCGCCGTCTATTTACTATGGGTAAGTCACTCAGATTTACCAATCCGAATAGCAAGAGAATGATAAAAGTAAGTCGTCATGGTGGCCAAGCCATGTCGCACTGAAATCGTTACCTTGTATAAGCTTTAGTGAATCTCGTATTCTAACTCTTGGGCTTCCTCACAGGCATTGCAGAAATTTCTCTTGTCAACGAACAAAGTTCAGATAAATCCATTGATTCTGCAAGCTAAGTAAAAACATCTATCGTTTCTTCACCACTCTCAGGTTATCGTATACTCCTAAGAAAAACGTTTACTGATCAGTCGTAGCTTCTTCCAAGTTTCTTCCTTCACCAAGGTGGGGCTTGATCCTTATCAATCCTGAGGTCAGTGACTTGTGGGTTCACTTGAATACTTGAATAGCTTTAACTCACTATTGGGGTTACTATGGTTCCACATTCCAACATTACCTATATTCAGTTATCCAAACTCCTTAATATGAATGGTATTTTCTTCATTCTTTTGTCCCTGTGGTTGCTGCCACACTTAACATGAAATGCACACATGCCTGCATAGACCATATTTTCTCCTATCCTTGAAAATTGGTCAGAGATCTTTGTTCATGGGGTAACAACTCATATAATTCAACATAGGGGAATTATGACACCATGAATTCCATTGATTCTCATGAATTTATTACAATCTCTGAGACTTCCATTACATAACTTCAAAATGTTAAGAGTGCTGCCTATTACATTTATTACTTCCAAAATCCAAAACTCAAACTACTCCTGTTTAGTCTTCTTCTCTGGGCATTTATCGACATAGTGGCCTAAATTCTTGCACCAGAAACACATGATCTGACTCAGATCCTTCTTTGTAGAAATTGGGTTGTTCTGAGAACGTCTTCGGTTTCTCTTCTTGGGTTCCTTTGTTCCTATCAAACCTTCAATTTCCTATGGATCAAACTCCACTTCTTCTTTCGGGAAGTTTCCCAGATACTCTTTTCTCTCCTTCGTGCAGTCCTGTGAGAAATGTCCTTCTTCTCCACATGAATAGTAGGCATTTAGTAAAATCTGGTTAGGCCTTCTCCATTAGGGTCTTCAACATCTTCCTTCTTCACAAGTTCTCCTAATTTTTCTCTGAAGGCTTCCTTCATGGCTTCCTTCTGCTGCTTGATGACTTCTTGTACCTTGGGGTACATTTGACATTGTGTACCTTGGGGTACATTTGACATTGTGTCGGATAGTGAGTGGTTCCTTCACATAAGAAACATGTCACCTGCCCAGTTGGGCATTCCTCAGCTCGGTGATTTTCTTCACAATGAGGGCATCCATCCTTGTGTTCTTCCAGGGTGTGTCCTATCTCTCCACATGTCTTGCATGCACAAATCTTCTTCACATCTTTGCAACGGGGCTTCTGGGTGTTGGTAACAACATGAGATCATTGCAGAGTTATCTTGAATTCATCCCAAGTGTTTGATGCTTGCCTATCATGGATATCTTCATGCATCTTCCACCAATTTGCAGCACCTTCTGCAAAGTACCGAAAAGCATGCTGGACCATCTCTTTTCTTGCAACATGGTTACTCCTTAGATGATCCTCCATGTTCTGAATCCATTCTTCTGTCTCTAACTGAGTCATTGATCCAGAATACACGAGTCCGACTTCATTCGTCATCTATTGGGTTCATGGTTTTGGGGATGAGATGGGTAAGAGAGAGAAAAGAGGGCATACACACAATACAAACAATGGTTTTGAAAATAGATTTTTGTTGTGGCTGTCGAAAATTACACACAAATGACAGCTCACAAATCATCATATCTAGCGTAAGTGCACAACAGGGGTTTGGTCTTCTAGGGGCATAATATCTTGGAAATTCTTCATGGTCTTCAATTTCTTAGGGTCTTCATAGTATTCAACCCGTGTAGCTTCAACTCTTCTAATGCATGGTGAAATCTTCTTTACTTTGAAGTGACCATCAGTTGTTTTGATACCTTGTCCTTCTCGAAGTGGCCTCAGTTGATCCTTAGTGTGGTCAAGGGGAAAAGGGTATTATCTATCTAGTTGATAAAACTCAGAAGGGATGAGAAGTAGAAGGTCTTTTGAAAACAAAGTTTTCGAGAAATCATTTCCTAAGGGCTTTCTAGTTTCTAGAGTCACGTCCTACAGTCAACATGTGCTCTGATACCATATCTATAGCGACCCGACTCAAATCGAGTCAAGCCTCTGTGTGTTCTGTGCCATCCCTGGATCAGTATGCTGGCACACACAGTACATCATTGTATATATCAAAGTGCAATCACATGTAAATAACGTAAAACTGATATATACCTAAAATCTCAGTGGAAGCGGTCAACGGGAGTGGAGTCCCAATAACACCAACGGCAAGTTGAGTGCAGACCGTAACCCTGAATCGTACTCTTACTCGTCGAAGAAGAGTATCTACAACATGAGACGTTGCAGCCGTGTAGGTCAGTACATTGAATGTACCGGCAAGATCACCATAGCAAGAACAGAAGATAAAAACTATTCTATTTGCAGTAGGGCTTTATGGCTCTGTGTTTTTTTGTGCATAAAAGCTGATTTTATTTTATTTTCCTACAACAAAGGAATATCAAGAATTTTACTACAGAGTTTCCTATCATGACTTGGTTCCGCCAACCAATGTGTAAAATTCCCACAAGTAACTTAAGTTGCCCACAATTAGTTATCAGTCCAGTGTTGAGAGTTCAGAGATAGATCCAAGTCTAGAAGCTCAAATTGTCCGTAACTGGGGACGCGGCTAATCGATTAGGTTTAACTCTGCAGAGTGTTGTGTACTTTACCCACAAGATTCTTTCCCTCCTAGTAAATTCTCGCACTACCTGATGTTTGAGAATAGGACGAAAGAAAACATGGTCTTTCAGAGTGTTTCCCTGAGCTACTGACAGTGCCCATCCAATCCTAACGTCAACTACATCTCGTAGCACTGCCTAGTCAGAGTCACAACAAAGACCAACCAAGCCAAAGCCCATAGTGACTTGTGGCTACATAGGTAAGCTTCCGGGCATGAAGTATTCATCCTTCTCTTTGAGTTTGGGTGAGGCTTTCCGCATGAATACGGGCACTTCTCTAGCAACACCTAGGCTAACCACTGGTTTCTCCAGGGCGCCATTCCAACCATCCCTCACCCAGTAGTGTGTATTGAAAACTTGCTTCACGAGTCTCGAAGTCTTGAGGTCTTGAAGATGCAGGACTTGAAGATGTCTTCATGAAGTTGTCGTCTTGACGTAGAGTCCTCCTTCTCACACCACTCACGATCACTCATACCAGACCCCATCTACTTAAGCATAGCATTGAAAATAAATAGTGTTTCCCGGGGCTTAGGAACAAGTGGTGGGTTCCTACCTCATGCATACTACTCAACTACAAGAATTTCAATAACACTACGGGAGGGATTTGTGGAAATGATGTCACTACAATGTAAATAAAACATGGTTATGAAAAAGATGGTCAAAGTGAACTTGCCTGTACTATTGATGAAGATGAGATATCGCTCTCGGAATAACTTGATAGACTACTCGTCACTCTGCGATGTAAATCTATATAGTGAGACATAGTATTCATGTAAGCAATCGTACTACCAATCAATGCTAACACTAAATAGGAAAACACACAACTAAAGACAATAAGGTTGTGATGAAGGAAATACTCAAGACAAAAAATCAAATCACAAGGCTACATCAATACGACTAACGGGGGGGGGGGTGTGATGAAGGAAATACTCAAGACAAAAATCTAAATCACAAAACTACATCAACAGACCAAGGGTTGGTTTTCCACTACAAACAACTATTTTAAACAAAAGCAAGGTAAGCTATATTAAAATTATTTTAGTAACTACTTACTTAGCAAAAAGAATTACTTTTGAAGAACAACTAGAATTCATGAAAACAACATTCTAACCAACCTAGGTTTTGCACATTCAACATAACCACATGAAAACCACTAAAACCAAAAACCAAAGTAAACATACATAACAACTAGGCTAGAAATAATTAACAGAATTAAGTCATCTAAACTTTTGGAAAAAGTTTCTACTAAAATTAAATTGTTTTATAACACATTTCCTAATGAAAAATAATATAGTTTCCCTACCATAATAGAGCAAGGCTAAACTATTTTTATTAACAAAACATTTCCAAACAGAAAAGAATTTACTAAAAACTTTATTTGAAAACAGAATCTAAATACTTCAAATTTTGTTAAAAGAATCTATTACTAACTAGTTTGTTTTAATCCAATTATACTTAGTTGGAAAAGAGTAGAGGTTCCTATAATAGTAGAGCTTAAAACTATGCAAATTATTTATTTATTAACAGCATGTAAAACACCAAATTTTTGAACAACAGAACCTACTAGAACAAAATATAACTAATTCTGATTTAAACTAACCAAAAATTCAAACTAACTAACTATATAAATACTAGACAGATTCTGTTTATGGTTAAAACACTAAACTATCCCATCCCAAAAATCCTCAAACTAATCATGATGACAGTCCTAACTAATACCAAGCAGTAGCAAAAAGATTCATAAAAAAATCTATTTTTAAACTCTAGTTATTCAGATTTTAGTATTTTTAGCATATTTGATCAAATTCAAATTTTAAGGTTCAAATTTAAAATCTAAGACTACATGGTGAAACTACATGAAATATGTGAACTAATGCAAAAAGAATTAACTAAAAACATTAAATGGTTTAAAAGATACAGCTAAAACAAAATCAGAACTATTCTGTTTTTCTAAAAACCAAACAGAAAAGAAAAATACTAAACTAACGGACAGGGGGGGTCTACGTGGCGTGCTCTGATTGGTCCAGGGGTGCGCGTGATCTAATGATTCGAGCGGACGGCCAGCTTCTAACAGAAAACGTTTTGGCGTTTAATTCTTCTAATCTAGACCGTTGAGGTGAGATCGAACGGAGGGGGAGAGGGTGCGGTGCTCACAGAGAAGGAGTCGTCGGCGATGAAGATTCTCCGGCGAGGCCGAGATGTCGAGGTGCTTGTGGAGGTGTTCCGGCGGTCCTCCGGCGATGGTGTGGCCTCCAATCGACCGCGGGGATCCTTCGGGGAAGGTTGGTGGCGTCGGAGAGGCGAGGGGGCGACGAAGTCGACAGGCAGGAGCTCGGGGAGTCTTCGGGATGGTGGTGGCCGAGGGGATCTCTGGCTCAGATTAGATCCCATTCCAACGGCTCAGATTAGAAAGGCCCGTACCCTTTTGGTTTTACTCAAATAACCGGGCCGGTTTTATTTGTTTTAGTTAGACCAAACCATTTTCTACTAAGTGTCGGCCATCCGCTCGCAAACCCCGTGCGCACACACCCTCTAACCTATCAGAAGCCGACACGTAGCACCATTTGTCCGTTGGATAGGAAGTTTTATTTTCCGTTTTAGTTTTAAAAACAGATTTTGTTCTATTTTTGTTTTTAGCATATCTTTTATGTTTTTAGGTGTTTTAATTTGATTCTTTTTGCATTAGGTCACAAATTTCATCTAGTTTCTGTAGATACCAAGTTTGACTATATTTGAATACATAAATTTGAATTTAAACAGATTTGATTTAAAATTTGTTTTCTGAATATCCCGAGTTTAAAAAGTTATTTTTGATTGATCCTTTTTTCTACTTGTCACTTGTGATCTTAGTTATCAGTAGGTAAAGTTTGATTTGGGTTTTAACTAAAAACAGAATCTGTTTAAGTTTCCTATTAGTTAATTAGTTTGAATTCTCTTGTTTTATATTAAAAATTCTGTTGAGATTTAACTTATGTTTTAGGTTTCATTAGTTGTTGTTGTTCTAAACTTTAGGACTATACATGCTGATTAACAAAAATAAATTGTTTAGTTTATTACTTTATTGTTATAGGAACCTCTATTTTTTCAATTAGGTGTAGTTTATTAACAAAAGTTTTAAGTATTTAGATTCTGTTTTCAAATAAAAAATTTAGTAATTCTCTTCTGTTAAGAAATGTTTGTTAATAAAAATAGGTTAGTTTTACTCTATAGGAAACTATATTCCTTTTCATTAGGTAGTGTTTTATAAAACAACTTAGTTTTTAGTAGAAATTATTTTCACAAAAGTTTTAGATGATTTAGTTCTGTTTTAATAAAGAGTTTTTATTATTTATTTTCTGTTAGGTTGGTTACAAAAAAATATAAGTTTGTTTTATAGGAGTTAGCCACCTAAACCTAGGGGCCATTGCCTTGCTCTGTTTTGTTTTGTTGAGATGCTCTAGTATTACTAGTTGAGTTCTTATTTGAAAATATTTAAAATAATTGTTTAATAAGTTTTAATTTCTGTTAACTTAGTTGTTTTATACTTTTTTCTCTTAGTTTATTATTTTATTGTTTTACTTGTTGTTAAGTTTATTAGGCAAACACTTGTGTTGTTCAGGATATTGTTTTCATAGTTTTACTTGTTCTTCAAAAGTAAGTCTTTTTGCTAGTAAAATATTTACTAAAATACTTTTGTTATATTTTACTTTGTTTTGGGTTTTGTGTTACTTTTGAATTTGTTAGAGTTTTTTGTTCTGAGTTTTTGTCTTAAGTAATTCCTTCATCAACCTTGTTGTTTTCGTTTCTTGAGATTACCTTGTGATTGTTAGAATTGATTGCTAGTATGATTGCTTATATGAATGCTATGTTTGATTATATAGATTCCATCAGAGAGTGATGAATAGTTCTATAAAGTTATTTCTGAGAGCGATATTTTTTCTTCATCAATAGTACAGGCAAGTTCACTTTGACCATCTTTTTCATACCTATGTTTTATTGCATTGTAGTGACATCATTCAACAAATCCCTCCCGTAGTGTTATTGAAACTCTTGTAGTTGAGTAGTATGCATGAGGTAGGAACCCACCACTTGTTACTGAAGCCCCGGGAACGTTAGATATTTCAATGCTATGTGAAAGTAGACGGGGTCTGGTATGAGTGTTCGTGAGTGGTGTGCGAAGGAGGACTCCACGCCAAAACGACGACTTCATGAAGGCATCTTCAAGTCCTGCATCTTCAAGACCTCAAGACTTCGATACTCGAGAAACAAGTTTTTCAATACACACTACTGGGTGAGGGATGGTTGGAACGGCACCCTGGAGAAGCCAGTGGATTTGCCTAGGTGTTGCTAGAGATGTGCCAGTATTCACGCGGAAAGCCTCACCTAGACTCAAAGAGAAGGATGAATACTTCATGCCCAGAAGCTTACCTGTGTAGACACAAGTCATTATGGGCTCTGGCTTGGTTGATCTTTGTTGTGACTTTGACTAGGCAGTGCTACGAGATGTAGTCGATGCTAGGATTGGGTGGGCACTGCCGGTAGCTCAGGGAAACACTTTGAAAGACTATGTTTCTTTCGTCCTGTTCTCAACCACCAGGCAGTGCGAGGACTTACTAGGAGGGAAAGAATCTTGTGGGTAAAGTATACAACACTCTGCAGAGTTAAACCTAATCGATTAGCCGTGTCCCCGGTTACGGACAATTTGAGCTTCTAGACTTGGATCTATCTCTGAACTCTCAACACTGGACTGATAACTAATTGTGGGCAACTTAAATTACTTTTGGGCATTGAGACATTGGTTGGCGGAACCATGTTATGTTAGGTAAATCTATAGTGAAAACTCCTGATATTCCTTTGTTGTAGGAAAAGCAAACAAAATCAGCTTTTATGCAAAAACTTAGACACAGAGCCATAAAACCATATTGCATATAGATTAGTCTTTAGCTTCTGTTTCTGCTATGGTGATCTTGCCGGTACATTCAATGTACTGACCTACACGGCTGCAACGTCTCATGTTGCAGATACTCCTCTACGACGAGTAAGAGTACTGATCCAGGGATGGCACAGAAAACACAGAGTCTTGACTCGTTTTGAGTCGGGTCGCTACAGAGCGTATCTCTCCTGCTGGGCCATGGCCGTCTGCACGTACCCGATGGCGTTCCGCACATCCTTCGCAAAGGGTGCTTCGTTCAGGATAGGAATTGTCTCAAGGCGGGTGGCTGCTGCCACCATATTCTTGACTGAGTTAGAATAATGACCCGCCGGCGTTGGAAAGCCCCCAGGTGAAGCTTGGTTATGTTGGGCCAGATGAGCCGCCGGCCGTTCCGTCGGGCGGCTCTCGGGCGTGCCCGCGGCTCGCCCCGTGCCAGGGGTATTGAAGAGGTTCCTCGCTTCATAACGCTCTGGTTGACGGGACTGATGCCTCCTCCGGTGTACCGCCATTGCTGATATTTGCTCCAGCCCTAGACAGAAAGCATCTGCTTTGATACGTTCTGCCTCTTCTTCCATCTGGACCTTTAGCTCAGCCATCCTTTGCCATTCCTCTGTCATCCGACCCTTGATCCTTGCGATCTCTAAATTCCGAGCTGCTTGATTCCCTGGCGTGACTTTAGTGGCCATAAGAGCCGCGAGCTCGTCCATCAGCTCCACAAGAATTTGAACTGGCGGCGGCGGATTATCACCCGAGGTGGCGGCTCCCGCGGCTGCATTACTCGTGGCCGGGGATGATCCCGCCATGAACACCGCAACATGAACCGGAGGCCTTAGATCATCCGACTCAGAGCGATCCGACTTAGGGCAGACATCGTCGTAGCCCCCAAGGCCACCATTACGGAGCTAGTACACTGATTCTGTTTCTCCACTTGAAGATTCATCCTTTGAATACACGAGGATTTCCTATGACCCGGAAGCTTCCAGATCCATACCTTGATTGAAACCCGTGAAGACATGCCTCTGACCCAGATTAGCGCGGGCAGGACGCACGTTACACGTAGGTTGGAGAATCCGAGCCGGCTCGATGATGTCGGTGCAGATGTCCGGCCCGGGTGTAGATCCATCAGCCTTTCCGATGAAAACGTGGATCCAGCCGAATGGAACCCGGAATCCATACTCCATGGACTCAGGATCAAGCCCCCAGCCGGCATTGTCGATGTAGAACCGGCCGTGGCGACTCTTGGTCATCCTTCCGACCACGTATCCCTCGATCCCTGGGAGAGAGCCCTTTGAGAACTCAACACCACCAAGCATGAGCCCCACGGTGGGCGCCAATTGTCGTGGATTTATCACGGCAGATGTCTGGGTGAACGGACTTGGATTCGAGGCCATCGCTAGTGTGATGGACTCAAAGGGGTTGGTTGGGACGAAGGACAAGAGTTTACCCAGGTTTGGCCCCTCAAGTTGGGTAACAGCCTATGTCCTGCTTGTTCTTGTATTGCTTGTTTGTATCGATTACAAGGGAGCTAATGCTTGACCTAGTTCACGATAGCCTAATCTCTAAGTCGCCCCGGGTCTGCCTTTATATATGAGGTAAAGACTCATGGTCATACAAGTTTGTAACCGACTCTCTTTGTCTATCCGAGTATCCCTCTATCTCCTTTGTCAAGCTATGTCCGAGCGGCTGACGCACTCAGGTGTTCTCTGTCCGGACCACCTAACGGCCCACGCCATGAGCCGCTTATCTTCAGGGGCCGTAAGCCTCATGGCTCATCCTTGGGCTAGCTCACGACCCATTAAGTATAACCCGAAGCCCTTCGGGTAGGTCACACCACGGGGTTAAATCCCCAACACACCCCGAGTATCTTGATTTCAATAGTGATGAGAATGACTTGTTAGTAGATGATGACTTGCTATGTGATAAATTTACTAATGTTAGTCAAGATGAACTTGCTAGTAATCACTCTAGTCAAGATAAGTCGTGCATTGATGACAAGATAGAAATAGAACGACTAACTAAAGTACAAAACACTCTTAAGTTAGCTCATGAGTCTACTCTACAAGATCATAGAGAGCTTGAAAGGACACATGATTAGCTCCGCTTCAAGAAGATCGGTTTAGAGCAGGAACATGAGTTCCTTAAAGCTATCAATGACGATCCTCAAAAGAAAACTTCCTCTTATCTAGCCAAACGACTACTTTTGTCTACTTTCATTCCACAAGTTAAGGATAAGCAAACTAGTAACAAAGGCAAGAAAGGTTCTTCAACTAGTAGGAATAAAAATGACAAATACAATGATATTGCTTCTTGTAGTTCTATTGATCCCACTAATACTTCTCTTAGCCAAGTTACACTTTTGAAAGGGATTATATAGAAATGTATCTACAAGAGTCTTGCCGGATGTAAGCAATTTGATGTAATTGTACGCAAGCACGGAGGATACCGGAAGAACCATGGCATTGGCTACTTTAATGCTAATGGAGTTGAATGGGAAGAAGTTCAATACCCATAGCCCAAGTTTTTTCCTCAAAAGGATAAGTATGAAAATACTCTCGCCTAGGGAACAAAAGCTCAAGATGACCTTCCAACACAAGACCCCAAGCTCAAGGGCAAGAACAAGCTTTAAGAGGACATTCACTCATATGAAGATAAATCCCGAGCTTTGGTGAAGTGGGTTCCCAAGACTACTACAAGCTCAACTTCTACAAGTGCCACTTCAACACCAAGGATTCCCTTCAACCTCATGTGGGTCCCCAAGAATAAGAACTAGAGAAGTTCTTGAGGGGTGACTCCGCCAATGAAATTCACTCATATTCATTATTGGCAAGAACTAGTTGCAATCAACATCAAAATGATGCAATAGTTCAAGGAATCACAAATTCCCTCAAATATGAGCAAGGTACAAGGTAATCAACAAACAAATGGACATCATCATGTATGCTTTGCACTCCATGTCCATAGATATCCTTGTATTTGTCTCTTGTGTGTTGGGACTAACCCATGTAGGTGAGAAGAGTAAGGAAACAACAAGGATGCTCCCAACTCATGGTGATCTTCATCAACTTTGAGCATCCACCACTACTTCACCTACATGAAGTCTTCATCGACAAAACCCAAGGTTAGTTTATCCCTCTTATGTGGGGATGTCACATCAAGGGGGAGCTTTACTCTAAGACTTGAGTCAAAGCATCTCATAGTATGTGACAACATTAAATGCTTTATGTAAAAGTGGTAACCCCACTCGTGCTTAAACGATGAGTATGACCCATGATAAAGTATTATTACTTGGATCCTAAGTCAATATACTCATATATAGATCACTTCGTCATTGCCAAAGTGCTTGATAGATGCTAGTATGTATGTGCATGTTTTCCATGGTTTCATTTGACATCTTATTGTGTGAGCATGTTGGTCTGCATTTATTTACCCACTCGAGGACATCCAATTGTTGCTATTTGGCTTTTGATTTTCCTTTTGCTAATTGGACGAACGAGAATGCCTAGGACCCTCCTCTAGCTATCTATGCTTTCTCATCTCAAATTCTATTCATGCTGCATCACAAAATTTGAGCAAGTATTTTTCGATCTCTTTGTGTGAGGAGCACACGGAGTTCCATATTGACGAAGGACTGACCATTAAAGCCTCCCAAGTGCATCTCGGTGGAACCAACACAAAAATCTCGGTCTCACTGAATGCCTACGATTGATCTGGTTTTCAATCTCGGTACCACCGATTCCAACTTCTCAATTACACCGAGTTTCCCTGTCTGTAGACAGTTGAGGAACTTGATGACACTGAAAAGTTAGAATTAGTGTCACCGACATCCACGGGTATATATAGAGGCGGACCCGACTTTTGAAATCTATTCTTCAAATGTCATCCCCTCAAAACCATAAGCTGCCGAACACAGGCCCCTAGTCATCGCCTTTGTCTTCCCGAGCATCTCCACCGTTGGAAGTCCACACCGTCGATGGAATCTCCATCCCCGTTGCCTCCATAGCGAAGTCATCACAAAGCTAGGGTACAATTTCACCCCCCCCTCATGTGCTCCAACCTCCAAATCTTGCGCATTAGGGCTTCTCCATCGTTTATCCATAGTTTGAGGTTGATTCATCCACGCGAAATTCCCATAGTATAGCGAACCAACGATTTTCTAGGTCTTGCCGTCCGCCACATGAATCTCGGTAGAACCGATGCAAAAGAATCGGTAGCACTGATTTGGTTTGCTGGTCGATTGAGAACAATCTCGGTGAAACCAAGTGCTCATTTTCGGTCTCACCAAAAGTAGTGCCAAGTTTCTGTTAAGGAGATTGTCTGTCTCGGTAGGTCCGAAATATTTGCTTTGGTTGTACCGATATACATTTGGAAGAATGCAAAATTTGAGAAATCTTAGTTCAATCTTTTGAAAATGTCTGCATTTTGTGATGACTCATCCCCTTCTACTCTTCTACACTCTATTCACAGGGTTAGAGATGTCTCCTTCAGAAGACAGTCAAAACTTGAAGGAGCAGAATCTTGACATGAGCTCTGGCACTAGTCAAGACAATGGGTCGTCCTCTTCAGATGTTGGTATTCCCAGCTCTCCTGATCTGCCAAGAGCTGCTACTAGGGTAAGGAGAAAGCTTAATTCTGATGAGGAATATGATGACTTCATACCTGATGAAGTGCCTTCCAAGGCCAAGCAAGACAAATCTGTCAAGAAGCCCTCTAAGAAGACAGTTAGGAAAGAGTATGCCCCCTCTGAGTCTATGAGAGCACCTGAGAGCTCTAGAGGCACCATGACTGTTGAGCCTCCCAGGAAGTCCAATGCCAAGAAGGGTGGTGAGAAGAAAGCCATGAAGAGGATTATCCGTGTTGTTGGTTGGTCTACCTCTATGTATGAGGACCCAGAAGAGACTGCTGGTGCTGCTGAGGATGAGGAGGAAGAGCCATCTGCAAAGGCTCCTCCCAAGAAGAAGAAGAAGCTCATGGCAGATGCTATGCCAAAGAAAGCTCCATTCAAGATCACCAACTCTACACCCAAGAAAGCTGCTGCTGAGAAGTCCAACAGGTTCTCCAGAGAGATTCCAGCTTCTGAGAAGAACAAGGGATCTCCCTCTAGAGATCTATATGAGGATGCCATGTCTGCATTGATGAGGCTTAGACCACACCTTCTAGAGCACAATGCCAGTCACTTGGTTGCTGAGGACATGAAGAAGAAGAAGGATTCATGTCTGGGGAGTGGAGAGCAATTGATCCTTACTATCAAAGGAGAAAAAAGTTGTGGACTATAGGTTTTATACCAAGGAGCAACAAGATTTCTATGAGACTGTGTTGCTTGACAAGAGCCCAACTGTCAGTGCTAGGAGATATGCCGACTGGAAGTACATCAAGGAGAGTTAAGACTACTTCCTGAGTGTGCAAGAAAACTTCCACAACATTGGCCTAGAAAAGTTTGTTGGCAAAGTATTCACTGCATGGAACGATGAGATGATCATGCAATTCTACTCCACTGCTCACTTCTATGGAGATGGTAGGATTGTGTCACTGACTAAAGGAGCAATATATGAGTCCATTGTTGATGAATGTACTTCCATCTTAGGAGTCCCAGAGGTGGAAGATGGAGATGTCTGTGTATACTCCGAGTCCAAGGCAAGCCACAATGACATGAAGGACATGTACAATGCAATCCCTGCTGCACATCTGAATTCTCATAAGCTAGGATCGATCTATTACCTCGAGGCAGGTCTTCCCACCATCAACACCATTCTAAGGCACACTTTGATGCCCAAGTCAGGAGATAAGAAGATGATCCGAGCCTACTCCATCAACTTACTGCTTCTTGTAGACCAGCATCAGAGATTCAGAGTGATGGATTTGATTGTGGAGATTGTGAACAGGGTTGCTGCTGATCAGAAGTACTCATGCTGCTTTGCACCCTACATTCAGATGCTCATCAACTCCAAGATGGAGAAGCACATTTTTTCTCTTGATAGGCCACATTTGCCCCTACGGCCAGATCTTGAGGACAACGTTGTGGTGATGGACCCAGATCATCCCACGACAACTGCAACATAGGCAAAGGCAGAGGCAGCTAGAGCTAGTAATGCTCCAGTACCTAGATCCAGGAACGAGCAAATGGATATTTTGATCACTACCATTCAGGGCATGCAGAAGGACATCAGGGACATATTGGAGAATCAGCATAGTCTTGTGAGGATCATGGGTAATAGGATCAAGACCCTCAATGACAAGGTGGATGGGCTGCCCAAGACCGTGAATGAGCTCAAGAACAAAGTTGATGTTGTGCCTCTCCCTCATTCTACAGTTGATGATGAGGAGGAAGAGGATGACTCTCCTCTTAGGCCAGGCACTCGCTTCACTACCCAAGCCAGATCAGCCACAGTGCCAGCTCCAGAGTTGAGGCCTTCTTCATCAGCACCTGCTACAACCTCTTCAGCTCTATCAGCTCCTCTAGTACCTCAAGTTGCCACTCCAACCCTATCCATGACATCAGCAGAGGTCTTTGTCAAGGCAGTTCTATCGACTCCAACTTCAGCTACCGAAGGATATCAGCCCCAGAAGAACGTTTAGAGCTATACCTTTGAACTTTTTGGTAACTTGTTGCCAAAGGGGGAGAAGTTGTATAGATCATTAGGGCCTCAAGTGAGAGAGACAAAGCGTTGGTTTTTATCATTTTTAAAACATTGGATCTTTTGGTTTGCTTGTGTTAAACATTGTTGGTGTTTGATCATACACTTATGTGTGTTGCTACTATTTCCTATCAATTTGATGCTTATGAGATGGTCAATCATCTTTACTTGATTGTGTTGTGCTATGATGTTCATTATTACTCTTTTGGCACACCACCAAGTTGTATGTGACATGAAAGAGTGCCCCATCTACCTAATCAATTGTGCATTTGCATTCAAACGAAAATTTAAAATAATGCACAAATTTAGGGGGAGCCCTTGCTTATCACATACTTCTCAAAGCAACTATTATATTCATTGATTATATCATATGTCGAAGCTTAGATCTATATGTTGTCATCAATTGCCAAAAAGGGGGATATTGAAAGCACATTTGCCCCCTTGGTGGTTTTGGTAATTAATAACAATATATATGTCCTTGAACTAATGTTTCCACTATGCATATTTCACGAGAAGTTCAATGATAGGGATGCAAAAAGGATTGTGGAGAAACCCCAAGATGCAAGGAAATATATTGGCAAATCTTCAAGCAAGAGGACTCTACATTTTACTTTGTGAGAAATCACTTTGAGTCCATCGGAAAGCCAATACTATTAAAAGGGAGTAAAGTATTGTTGGTTAACAAGATGCTCAAATGTGCACAAGTGATAGTCACCAAATAAACCCAAAAGCTCTTCCACAAAAGTCTGTCCAAAGCCAAATATCCAAAACCGGTGCAGCCAACAATTCCCACTCGGTGCCACCGATTCCCAAACTCAGACAGACCCATGCCAAACCCTAGCACATCGGTGCAACCAATTCCTGTTTGGTGCCACCGAGTTTAGGTTGCCAACTTTCTATTAGCTCGATTCACAAAATCGGTAACACTGAGTTTGTTGGATCGGCGTCACCGAGTTGCACAATCTGATCGTCGGTCACCTGATCGGTACCACCGAGATTTATATATCGGTCTCACCGAGATTCAAAAGTTATCACCTTTTGGTCACTTTGGTACCACCGAGATTTACACATCAGTGTCACCGAGTTGGTCACTTTAGTTGTAATGGTTGGATTTTTGGAGATGCCTATATATACCCCTTCACCACCACCCACTTGTAATAAAAGCACTCAGAACAGATCCTAGTTATCCCAACTGATTTTCTAAGAGAGAGCCAACTACTCATGTGTTGAGATCATGCCATTCCATTCCAACCATATAAATCTTGATCTCTAGCCTCCCCAAGTTTCTTTCCACCCAATCAATCTCTTCTGACAAAGCCAAATCTGTGAGAGAGTGATTGAGTGTTGAGGAGTCTATCATCTTGAAGTACAAGAGCAAGGAGTTCATCGACATTATCGAGCCTATTACCTTTTGGAGGGTGGTGCCTCCTAGATTGGTCAGGTGGCGCTTGAGAGCCTCCTACTTCGTGTTGTGGAGTGAACCAAGAAGTTTGTAACGATAAGGAGATCGCCTACTTCGTGAAGATCTACCCCGGATTAGGCCAGTCCTTTTTAGACGTAGGCCATCATGGTATAGTCAAGGTTGCTTCTTCGTGGAACCCTCGGTGGGTAGAGCCCTCCGTGGACTCTCACGACCGTTACCCTCTGTGGGTTAAAGACTCCATAAACGTGGACGTACGATAGCACCACCTATCGGAACCACGGGAATTGTCTTTACTTTCCACTTCTATACTCGTAGACATGCATGTGTAGGGTGTGCTTGACTTGCTATGAATGTTAAAATCTACCAACACTTAAAATTGGGAAAAGGTAGGTTTTTATTTGCTCAAGTAGTCTAATCTCGCCCTCCCCCCTCTAGATCTACTTTCGATCCTACAGGTCCGATGCGTGCGGTGGATATCATTATTTTCTTACCTTCACTAATGATTTGAGTGGATATGGCTATATTTTCTTAATGAAACACAAGTTTGAAATGTTTAAAAAGTTCAAGCAATTTCAAAGTGAAGTTGAAAGTCATCATGACAAGAATATAAAATGTCTACGATATGATCGTAGATGTAAATATCTGAGTTACGAGTTTGTTATGCAACTTAAGAAAAATGTGGAAGTTGTTTCACAACTCACGCTGCTTGGAACACCATAGTGTGATGGTGTGTCTGTACGTTGTAGTCGTGCTCTACTGGATATGGTGCATACTATGATGTCTCTTACCGAGCTTCCACTATTATTTTGGGGTTATGCATTAGAGACAATCACATTCACTTTAAATAGGGCACCATCTAAATCCGTTGAGATGACACCGTTTGACAGAAACCTAATTTGTCATTTCTTAGAGTTTGGGAATGCGATGCCTATGTGAAAATATTTCAACATGATAAGCTCGAACCCAAAGCGGACAAATGCATCTTCATGGAATACCCTAAGTAAAAAATTGGGTATACCTTCTATCTCAGATCCAAGTACAAAGTGTTTGTTGCTAAAAACGGGTCCTTTCTCGAGAAAGAGTTTCTCTTGAAAGAATTGAGTGGGAGGAAAGCAGAACTTGTTGAGGTTATTGAACCGCCACTTCGGTTGGATGGTAGCACGATGCAGAAAGATGTTTTTGCAGTTCCTACGCGAAATGAAGAGGAAGCTAATGATGATGATCATGAAACTTTGGATCAAGTTACTACCGAACCTCGTAGGATGACAAGGATACATACTGCCCCTAAATAGTGCGGTGATCCTGTCTTGGAAATCATGTTGTTAGAAAACAATGAGCTGTAATGACCAAGATGCGGTTCTATCCCAACAAGGCTCGAGGTCCTTGAAGGGGATAGAAGCGCATCTAAGCGTTTCGCAAGTACATCATCATTGCATACATTTAATTAAAAGAAGAGTATAATAGATTGGCTTACACTCTCCACATGATAAATTACAATTTCACTCAAAGCATTCATACATTCATCCATAAAAGTAGGGTCCGGCTATGGACGAAATCAAATGACAAAAGATGCAATGAGTCTGCCCTGCTATCGAAGGGATCACGACCACCTTGCCTCTCTACTCATCAGGGTACGTAACATACATCCTGCCACGTTCTTCATCAAACTCCCACTGGATCTGTGATGCCTCAACAGGGTAGTCATCATCGGTACCTATACCTATAGTGTAGTAATCTGTGAGCCACGGGGACACAGGAATCTTGTAACCCGGGTACCAAAACTATTTAAGCTTTTGGGTGAGAAAGGGTAAGTGGTGACATTGCAGCAAGCACCTAAGCATTTATTTGAGTGGCTAACTTATGATGACAACAAGTAAATGTGGTGGCCTACGCATAACGGTCTAGAACAAGCATGATCACTAAGTGATCCTGAACACCTACTTACATCAATCATAACCCCACCATGTTCCCTCTCGGTTCATGTTCACGAGTAGAGACAATTACGGTCACGCACACGGTTGGTGTATTTTATTGAGTTTACTTCAAGTTTGCTATATCTGGGTGTTAAACAAATTTCCAAGTTGCCACATAACCATGGGCACGGCTTTCCGAAAGATTAAACCCTGCAGGGATGCTCCAACTCATCCATCACAAACTAACCACACGCCGCGGGAATAACCTCGACCGCGAATCCTGTGACTTCCTAGGAAATTCCACCTGAAAACCTCCACCTTGAGATAGCCCGAAGTATTATTAGAATTCCTCGCGCAAGACATTCGAGAAAGGTAAAACAAATCCAGCAAGACCGCCCGACGTGTCGACGAACCCAATAAGAGCCGCATATGTCGGTCTCAGGACACGACGGATAAGCGACGCGTACGGTGTCCTGATACAAATCACCCAGGTTGCCCTAGGGTGGCCCCACATAGTGCTCTAGTTTCGATGAACACTCATGGGCAGCACTGGCCAGGGGTGTTGATTAATTATCCACGAGGTAGCTAACCCCTATGCATTTTTATTAGGTTGTTAAGCAAATAGTACCAATGTTGGGTCTTGCCAGATAAGCTTTAATCTAAAACGACTAATCAAGGGGGTACCCATAACAACCCTGGACATGTTAGGAGCGCAAAATATGGAACATAACACCGGTAACAAGTAGCTAAGGCGGCAAAAGTGGAAGAAAACACCGAGCAAAAGGCCAAGCCTTCCACCTTACCAAAATATATAGGTGCATTAAATTCAATAGCAGTAATATTGTGATATCTCCAGATATCCATGTTATAACATGGAAACAACCCGCACCTGCATCTAAGAACGCTATAAGAGGGGCTGAGCAGCGCTATCTTAGCCAAACAAGGCTTGCTAGGTAGTGGAGGGTGTAGAGGCTTTCATAGAAATGTAGGAGGCTAGTCATGCAAGTGGGAGGTAATGAAAGCATAACAATAAGAGCGAGACATCTAGAAAGCAAAAATAGTGTCGGGCTCCGGGTACGGTCATCTTGCCTGATGGGTCTTCAGCGGGATACAGAGCTGGGTCCACATAGACGTACTCTCCGAGTTCCTCGTACTCAGGCTCGACACTCGGGTCTACCCAAGGAGAAATAATACCTATAAACATACAAACCAATATGAAATGCACAAACAAGATTATGCATGTCCAACTTAGTGCTTTTGACATGGCAACCTAAGCTAGTCATGTTCCACATGCAATTATTAAGTTGTTTAGTATTCTAGATAAAAACACATGTCTAGTTGTATGAAATGCATGAACATGGAAAATTTGGACGTGTCATGCAAAATCGATGCAAATGCATATGTACAACATTGTAAACGGAGTAACATAGATCACGGTACGCTCACGACAAGTTACGAACGTAAACGGGGACTATTGCAAAGATGGAGAAGGCCCTAGGCTATTCCTTGGTATTCCAAGGATGCCACTGGATAGGGAATGAACAACCAACAAGCATAGACCCAAAAATCACACAAAACAAGGGAGTGTAGCTCCCACAATCACAAAACAACTCCACACACAATCTGTCAACAAACAAGAACATGTCATCTTGTAACACATGTATCAAGAGCTACAACAAGTTTTAAACCACAACCAAAACATGAACAAGAAGTATACACCAAGCTTGACAAATCATCTATTTACGGGAACTTAAAAGGGAGCATGGATCAATAGCAATGAAGCTCACAAGATGGCATGTTGAAACAGTTTTTAGGGACTTAGTGAAACTTCCAGTTTAACAAATTTTGAGTTAACCTAATAGCGTCTTAATAGCAGCAGACCCCTATTCTCCAGCAAGTTTCATGGCATGTAATTAACAGGGTGATAGAGTGCAACATCTACTACAAAATTACTAGCACTGAGCATGAGCTAAAACATCCCAAATTACTTGGTAGTATCCCCTAAACATGGCATGAAAATAACTATAGATTCTCAGACTTAGAGACAAATTTCATTAAGAGAATAGCAGCAGTTTATTTCAACATATCATCTTTGACAGAATATAACTAAAAGATGAACTAGCCATTTGGAAAGGTAAAGGCACCAAATGACAGAGGGTGACAAACAAAACATTTCATGGCATCGGACCAACTCCAAAGGAGCAATATA